>VUQH01028308.1:3292-22010 GCA_015106775.1 Etroplus canarensis | reverse complement strand
CCTTTGCCAGTCATAGTCCCTACATTTAAAGTCCCTACTCTCACCTCCACCCTCCTACCCTTCCTTCTCTCTCTCTGCCTCCTGACACGCTTCCCCCCCCTCCCCCTCCTTGGTCTCCGCCCAACAGTAGCATAGTTTCCACCGGCACCCTGTTGGCTAACGGCACCGGAGGCGGTCGTTGTTAACCCGGGCCGCGACCGATCCGGTATGGAAGTCGTGTTATGAATCCGCATATTTGATTTGGCACAGTTTTTACGCCGGATGCCCTTCCTGACGCAACCCTCACCATTTACCCGGGCTTGGGACCGGCACTAGGACTACACTGGCTTGTGAGCCCCGTGGCTGGTTTGATATGGTAATCAAATAAATAAAACATTTTATTGAACAATAAGGTGCTGTAGATAGACTTTAGCTTAAGTTAACAGGGTACACAGAAAATTCTAGGTTAAGCATGTAGGCAGCTTTGGTGCAAGGCAACAAAAATGAAATGCCCTCCACTTAAAATGCACAGCTATGCACATACCTAGATACCTATCAATATGTAGGTATGTGTTAATGTACCATTTACTACAGCTTGCTGTAGCATGCATATACGTGTATACCTGTTCTTTAGCTGAAGCAGGTACTCCGTGAATGTACTGTGCTGAGTTGGATAAATAGTTTTACACTTCTCATGATAGCTGTACTTGCAGTATTGAGCAATTGTGGATTTACACATTACAAAGAATAAACAAACAAAAAAACCTATCTGATCTACTGTGCCACTGCTATGAAGTAATTATCAGCAATGCTTCTTTTAAAAAGACATGAAAAAGTTAAGAGTTATATTATGTTCTTGACTATGAATGAGCACGTCTAGTGTTGGTATCAGGGCAAATGTTTTCCAGACAGAAGCAATCAAATCTGACAGATCTGAGTGCTCAAACAAGACCCATAATGAGTGAGACTTTATGACCTGGGCACTTAAAAAGCAAAAACAAATCACCACAAATAACTACTGACAGCAGAAAGTACAAACATAATAAGCACTCAGAGTTACACAATGCAGACTAGACAAAACCAGACAGACAATAATCATGAAGTTTAATCAAGATGTGTTTTTGAGTGACATGTTATTAACTTTGCAGGGAAATTTTTACTTGTTGGCAACACTTTAGACAAAAAGGTGGGGTAAGCTGTTCAGAGACCCTATGCAAAGAAAATATTTGGAAAGATGAAAAAACAAAGATTTTCTTCAATTTACAGACCAGCTTTACCTTTCTTTACAGGACTTTTGCTGTTATAAGTAAAATTAAGCTAGTACATTCTGTCCAGTACATATTTAATGAGCAGTAATATAATTCCATTTGGTGTTTCTGTACCACAGTTTTGTGATTTTACATTTTATTACCAACCTTTGGGTGTGGTGATGGGTAAAGAGGGTGTGCTACTGATATTATATGTGCACACAGGGTGAAACTTTGGGTAGATAATGATGACAGCCAAATCTCATTCACTTTAACGGACTGACCTCTGTATTATACACTGCAAACAAAACTACTTCAAAACATAGTGTCATATCACATTTGACTATTTAACGCAACAAAGAACCAAAAATAAAGCTATGACATTTCTAAACAGAAAGAAATTGATGGTTGCCGTATTTTGAAGTGACGAAATTGCGTATTAGATAAATTCATTTAAAACAGATAAAATAATTTCAAATAAAAAATTATATAAATCATATTAAAATATATAATTTATTAAGATATACAATGATAGAGTACATTCTACCACAAAAACTGAATCAGCAACCTACACTGTGGTTGAATTATTCGATTCTCAGTAAGTCAAGTGTTTAAATTCAAGGTTTCGAATGGTTATGACAGATTCAAAATAGGTGTAATATAGTAGTATAGGTGGTGAAGAAATGGAAGGGCAGCAACTCAGTGTATTTAGGCACGTAAGCATGGTCAAAACAACCAGCTTAGGTTCAAACTGATCATCAGAATGGAAAAGAAAGGTGCTTGCTTTAAGTGACCCTGATTGTGGTATGGCTGGTCACAGTTCAGAAGCTGCTAATCTACTGGAATTTTATTGCAATACCACCTCTATGGTTTAGAAGCAGTGGTTCAAAAAAAAGAAAATATCCAGTGAGTGGCATTACTCTTGAGGAAAATGCTTTGTGCCAGAGGTCAGAGGATAATAGCCAGGCTGCTTCGACCTGACCAGAAGGCAACAGTAATTCAAACATCTACCTGTTGCAACCAAGGTATGGAGAAGAGCATCTCTGAATGCACAACATGTTGAACCTTGAAGCAGTTGGGCTACGGCAGCAGAAGACCACACTGGGTGCCACCTCTGTCAGCCAAAAACAGGACACTAGGCTACAATTCGCATGGGCTCACCAAAATTAGACAATAGAAGACTGGAAAAACACTGGCTGGTCTGATAAGCCTAGATTTCTGCTACAACATTTGAATCGTAGGGTCAAAATTTGGAATAAACAACATGAAAGCATGGATCCATTGTGCTTTGTACCTTGCCAGTTCAGGCTGCTGCTAGTGTTTTAATGGTGTAAGGGATGTTTTCTTGGCAAACTGTGTACTACTGTGTATTGAGCATCATTTAAACTCCACAGCCTACCTGAGTATTGTTGCTAACCAGGTCCATCCCTTTATTACTACAGTGCACTCATCTTTGATGGCTGCTTCCAGCAGGATAACACACCAAGTCACAAAGCTCAAGTCATCTCAAACTGGCTTCTTGAACATGACAATGAGTTCACTGTACTCAAATGGTTTCCACAGTCAATCCAAGAGAGCACCTCTGGGATGTGGTGGATGCAAGATTGGCATAATGAATGTGCAGCTGACAAATCTGCAGCAACTGTGTGATGCTATCATGTCAGTAGATGAAAATTTCTGAGGAATGTTTCCAGCACCTTGCTAAATCTATGCCATGGAGAATTTAGGCAGTTCTGGAGGCAAATGGGGGCCCAACCTGATACTAGTAGGCATACCTAATAAAATGATCAAGAGAGTATATGCTGCTATATTTAGGGCACACAGAGGGTCAACAGAAATAGATGTATATTAATCATTTATTTCACATTTTTCACTTAATCCACTTTTTCTCCAGTGGGGTGTTATCTGGCATCATAAACTCAAGATAGCAACTTAGATGACTATAGAATACATGAGCAGACTTACGGTAAAGACAAGAAATGCTTAAAGGTCAATTTACTCATGATTCAGAGCTTTCAGTTCCCTTATATGACCACTCAGATCATATCAGGTTAACCACCTGATAGAAAGCTCATGTTTTTGGTATGTGTGACATTTAAACGAGCATTATCCAAGGCATGAAGACTCATATCATCATGCTTCTAATTTGGTAAATATAACACACATATTAACTGCTGTTAATATGTGCGCAAAACAATGATAGTAATAGGTATAATGCTTTTTATTTACATAGAACCTGTTTTTGTTGTCAAATGCATTTTTATTTTTTCTACTTTCCTTTATCTTCTTTATCTTAATTCTATGAAAGCTGATTCTTTTATGTAACATATGTGCTTCAAAGAGGTCAAATAAGAGCATATTTTTCTCTCGCTGTGTAATAAAGCCTCTCAGTTGGAATTGCATGTTCAGCTAAGAGCAGTGTTGGGTGAGAATGGGTGGAGCTATGCGTGTTTCTAGTAATCCTGAGCGTGTGTGTGCGTGCGTGCATGAAGAAGAGGCCATGTTTGATCCTGAGAGAATGTTTTTAAGTAAATAAGTATGCGTGTGACGGCGGCTTAGCTAATGTGTTCTGTGTGTGAGGCCGTGCAAGTTAGTTGTTTCCTTGAGCATTTTAGTCTGTTTGTATGTGTGCCCCTTTCTGACCAAGTCTGTGATCCTTTCTGTATAAAATGTGTGTATTTATGCCTGCGTGCCCTTGCTCTTTGAGTGATGGCAGCCTAGACTCCCACTGTTCATCCATCTGTCCCCACCAGTCCCAAAGCAAGATCAGAATGAACGCTGCCTCAGGAGGTGTGTGCGTGTGCATTTGCGTGTGTGTGCAAATTTGGTCTGCGTGTATTTTGTATACAAATTTGTGTGTACTTGGTGTGCATGAGCTCCAGCTCCTGTTCCCAAGGCAGTGGCTGTCAGTGGAATAACTAGGTAGTGCAGTACCAGTGAGTGCGTGCTAGATTAGAGTACCCCAAACCAGCAGACTAAATCAAGTGCCTCATCAGGACGTGTCATGCACACTCACTTGCACACATGCAGCACACACAAGACACGCCATACACAATCAGGCACATACATCAATACTGATCTTAGCTGCAGTGTTCTCATGACCTGCCAAATCAAATGTTTTCTGTTTTTTGGGTGTGTATGTGTCAGAGAGCTTACAAGTTTTGTGCTCCTCCATATTTTTGGAAGTTTGTCTGAAGGTCAACATTACAAAGCCAAACTTAACATCCACTGCCAGGCTTATTTTGAGCTGCTGACAGTACATAATGTGCTGTGTCATTATGTCTGTTTAACCTCGTTTTAGTGGGTCAAAATAGTGATTGAGATACATGTGGCTTTAAGGCCAGACTTTATGACATTTCAATGTCCCCTTTTTTTAGAGGTTAACTGGCTGAATATTATCATGTACAACACTTGCTCTCTTATCTGTTGTCATTTTTCTCAAAGCGCAATTCTTCTTTTCGAGGAAATCATCAGCGATGCCCTCACAACAACAACAAAAAAAGCCAAAACAATTTGGTGTGATCCCTTTTTTAACCACAAGAGTCAGTTGTGTTAGAGCTGTAATTTTCAAATGACATTCCGGCATTTAACGTTGTAGGCTTTTCGACCGTGGCCGAGGTGAAATGAGTGCATGTCAGTGTAAATGTGGCCTCGTATTTACTTTATTGGTGTAAGTGGTATTTTCTGTCATCACTGAAAGAGACATAAAAGCTTTGCCATATCAAAGTGTCATCTGTTCACCCACTGTGGAGGTGTGTGTGTGTGTGTGTGTTTGCGTGCATGTGTGTGAGAGAGTTGAAAGACTGTTCTGATCAGCAGCATGGCAGGACAATTCAAAGCAGAAAGCCATTTTACTTTGACCAAAATGGAGCACATGCAGAATGTAACGCACACACAGACCAACACACGATGTATTTACAGTTTTTGGATGTTTCTAAACTAGAAAAGCAAAATTTGGTCTTGTCAGTGGCTGGTTAAATTATTCAATAATAATCAAGAGCACGTTAATTAGATCCATCAATAAGTTTCTGTCACTTACTGAAAAATTTGTGTGTGTGTGCGTGCGTGCGTGCGTGTGTGTGTGTGCGTGTGTGTATCTGGTAACCATGTCAGGGACACCATAACAGTGATTGTGATTGTGATTGTGAAATTATATCAAAGCTAATTGGCTTAACTCATAGGAAATGAAAATGCAGTCATCTTCCAGCTTGTAAATTTCAGTTTTCAAACACAACATCCTTTTGTTTCATTTGTGTGTGTGTGTTGCTATGCTACTACTTCAACAAGCATTTGTTGATTACCAGATAAATTTGTCATATTGTGTGTCCGTGTGAGACAGACTGCGCTGTTGACACACACAAACACATAGTAATATCGTTGTTTTTGTTTATCATGTCGTCATGAGCCCCACAATAAAGTTAAACCAGCATTAGAGCTGAACAAAGGTCTTCTAAAGTTGCAAGCTCTAATGCGCAACTAATATATACAAAGCATAGACAAAGCAGAGACGGAGAGCCTGTTTGATGTGGTAATGTGAACTGGAAGTTGGATCTGTGCTAATACCTCACATGGTGACTGTAGAGGCTTCTTGACTCTGTACATTACGACTTGACATATTACCCAACACATACACAGACAAATAAAGAGTGGGCAACAGTGGAATGATTTGTGCATTGTTTCTCTGGTTGCTATTGGAAACAAGACATTGAAATAAAACCACATGAGTGAGTACACAGTTAATTTGCTGCAAAGTACTTCCTTGTTACAAATGGATGCTTTTCTAGTTGCCATCCATCATTTGTCTCTCCTTTCCTCCTATTCTACCACCTGCAAGCTGTCTTTTCATTGTTTCAATCCAGCCCCAGGTGTGTGTATGCGTGCGTGCGTGCGTGCGCACACACGTGTGTGTGTGTGTGTTTGTGTGTGCGCGCATGTGCGTGTGTGTGTGTGTACTCTTCCATATATTTATGATTCATTCTTCATAACTGCCAGGTCTAATTTTTATTACTTTGTGCAAGAGTAATTATTCTATCCATTGCAGGTACATACAAGTGTATGCAGGCTTGTACGCATACAGACTAAGACGAAGGTAAATACCTTATACACACAGCCAGGCACTGACGTATACAGACTCACATCAGAACACTGTATTTGGATCAAGAACGAGAACAGCCAGCCAAGAAGAAGCATCCAATGCACAAGTTAGCGACTTATCGCTCAACCTGTCTGCCCATACCTGTTCATCAGTTTCTTATACTAAGACACCTCTTGTTCCCTTTAGTTTTCTCTCATAACCCTCAAGTCTATTTTTGCCTCAAATATGGTAAAGATCTTTTTTAAGTTTTGTCATCTTCTTTTAACAGATCAGGAAGAGCCTCAAACTGGTGGGCCATCTGAACGTGTCAAGCCCCAAGTGTCCAACCTGGCTTTGTAACCCCCTGCACAAACAGATTAGAAAATACCAGGTATCTGGTTGAACAGGCATGAAATAAAAAATTAAACTTTGCCTTTTTTTGGTAAACATTTGAAAACACTGTGTTGCTTTGCACAGGAATCCAACATCAGACTGTGAGTGTTATCTAAACTTTAGCAAGCACTAACTATTTTACTTAATCAGCCTTGTATCTTTAAAAAAAACCCAAAATGTAATAACAGAAACAGAAAAAAATCATTCAACTGTAGCTTGTGCATAGTGCTGCCACCAATGTTTCAACAAAGCTTAATGTACTAGAACACAGCAGACACAAGGAAAAATAAACAACTATTTGTTGTTGTAATGCCAGAACAAACAAGTGAGAATATGAGTTAGTAAAACAGAGTTCAACTATGCACCACACTCTAAACACTTAGTGACAAATTTTACATTTTCTACAATATGTTTTCCCTTTAAGTACTCACAAGGCCCTTTCAAACTGTTATGTATGACTTGAGCTGTATGCAAAAAACTTTCACTGACCCTCTTGCTTTATACAGTGCAGATGCAGAACAATTACGTTGAACAATTTTATATACCATCATAAGTGAACATTAACAAATCTGCAAACAGCTATCAACTGTTTACAGCAACACTGGAGTAATGTTTTCCTGAGAATAAGGTGAACTCACACTTCATCTGTGTGTGCAATCTGAGCTTGTCGCTTCTATGTTTTGGTAGCAGGTCTGGTTCCATGTGCATGCAAAGCTGCTGTTAATGTCGACACACTGGTCATTGCTTGTGTGAACTGTGATGTCATAGTGTCATAAACACTTATGCTTAAGTTGAACTTAGGGGTACCACATGCCAATACACTAAATAAGGGGCAAAGAGCATACTTGTGAGAGACAATGTGGGGCATGGGACATTAGAGATATTTTAAATTTTTGATATATCTAATTTAATAAACACACCCAACTATGCAGGATGCAGGTGTGATATTAACCATGTGAAGGTCAAACACTTGTTTTTTAGGAGGTAATGGTTTTGGTTTGGTCTGTTTGTTAACAGGATATGCAAAAAATTACAGATGGATTGTGTCATAGTTCTGGGTTTCTTTTTTTAGTTTGGTTTTTGGTTATAATATCCTCTATTTATGTTTTAGCCTTAGTTCTAGGCTTACGTATGTCTAGTTTATTCAATTATTTCTGAGTTTACTGTATTTCCTTGAGTATGGTTTTTGTGTCTTCCTCGTGTTTCCTTGTGTGTTATTAGGTTTCTCTGTTACCTCTGTGTCATTCTGCTGTTTTAGTCCTCTGTCAAGTTCAGTCTTGTGCATATGGTCTCTGCTGTGTTCTCACTTCCTGTTTTACTTTGATAACTAGTCGTGTCTTGTGCATTATGTTCAGTTTTACTTCCTGTCCTTGACTTGCCACCTGTGCTCCTCTCCATTCTGTTTTTTGTTTGCTCAGTAAGTCTGTGTATTTAATCCCCTGCCTTTTCCTCGCTCCATGTGGTGTGGTTTGTCAGGTGGTCTTCCTGCTATGCCAGCTTAAATAACTTTTATAGTTGATCTGGATCCAAATATAGATTTTTAAGGATTCTTCAATATTGTGAGATAGGGCAAAGTTTAGCATTATGCATCATATCTCAAGAAATAAAAATTTGCAGATACCAACTTGACATTCTCAAGAAAATTGCTCAAACTCATCTTGATCTTGGTATCATTTGAGGAAACCTAAATGAAGCAATGGGGGAGTAACTAATAAGGTTAAAGACTTGTAGTCAATATAATCTCATTGCTGAGTCAATGTATATTCAGTAGATCTTAACGAATATAGCAAAACAGCATCTGACCCAAATTTTATTTTTCTTGAACTAATAATGATATTAATGTGATTGCATGTTTTCATTGTGAAACGATTCAAGTATATAAAAAATAAAGACAGAATGTTTAACCTTTGGAAAACACAGAAATTTGAGGCTTGCCTTGGAACTGCAGGTACTTATCTTTGGGTTTCAGTGGTGATACATCTGTGGATCTCCAAATCTCTTTGAGCTACATGCTTTATGTGAAAGTCAAGTGTGTTGACTTTTGTAAACCAGAGCAGATAAAAATGTGGATCACTGTCTCAGTATGTGGGATAGGAGAAAAGATAAAAAATATTGTGCCGCTCCACTTAAAGGGGGACAGCTGGTCACCCTAAGCGCACTTGATTTGCTGCAATCTTCCCCTAAAAAATTGGTGCTGCTCAGAAAAAAAATCCCCATGTCATAGCATGAATAGGAAAAGAAGATGACAACTGACAACGTGAGACATCCTTGACAGTAAGTTGGATATTATGCACTTTTGATAAAAAAAGCTCCCATCTTTGGTCATTCTAATGTGACATGCAAATGGCATTTGTATACCTTCCTCTCTCTCTTTTTCCTCTTCTCTCTTCTTTACTCATCAAGATCAAAACATCTTCAGCTTCTGTGTGTTTGAACTTGTCTAGCAGGTGACATTTTAAAATCAGGCTTAATTGCACTTTGAACAATACTGTTTTTCCCACCTTGCTTTCTTCTGTCATACACTTGTTACACAGATACACTCGCATTCAAACACTCGTCTAATTAAAAAACACTCAATGTCTGACAGGTGACATTTTCAGCTAGGTTTGGTTTGTGTGGAGGGTGTGATTTTATAATGCTACCAGTCAGGTTCTCCAGCTATGCGCACACAACCAATACAAGCAATGGGATATCAAAAGAAGAAAAGGAAAACCGGTGTGAGGGTTTGGTTTTTGTTGTATGTGTAGGAGAAAGAAAGAAAGAAAGAATCCATTGCTATCAGCCCATGCTGGCCTGTGTTATTACCTCTGTCTGAATTATGACCTCTTGAACCAAACTGCCCTTCATGGCTCTAGTCTCCAACTGTGTGTGTTTTTGTTTATGTGTGTTGTTTACGTGCGGTTTGGCTCCATGAGACAGCGTATGAGACAGTGATAATCAGCTTACATTAGACCAGATTGTGAATTGGCTCACCAGTCTAGCATACAAATAACAACATACGGACAACCTAAAACCAAGCTGGCCATATGAGCACTTTGGCTGTGTTGTATGGACAAAAACACTGTAAATTATAGTATAATAGCCATCATTAACCACTCTATATTGGATGTTTAAAGCAGGCCTTGGCATTTCTACACTTTTATTTCTAGTTACTATGCAATATGTTGATAATACTCACTAGTCACTTTATTAGATACACCTTGCTTGTAGTAGTAGTAGTAGTAGATTGTACTCTCATTTCCCTACAGAACTGCCTAATTCTTTGTGGCATCAATTTACCAAGTGGCTGGGAATATTTCTCAGGGTTTTTGCTCAATATTGGCATGATAGCATTATGCAGTTGTTGCGTATGTATTAGTTGTTCATTCATGATGTGAATCCCCATTCTACCACATCCTAAACGTGCTTTATTACACTGAGTTGGAGTGACATTTCAAAACGGCACACAAAAGTCACAAGAAGGATTTCACAGCCAACACAGCTCTATGTACTTGAAAAGTATGGGAACTAAGAGGCTAGTGAGCAACACAGTCAATTCGTACCAGCCCAAAGCCAAAGGTCAGACTGATAACATTTTATTGCATCAGTCATCTTTTCCCCAAAGGAAAAGAAAGCTGTCAAGGATGTTAAGGCAGTTTGAGAGATTTTAATGGTAAGCACACTCTTCTGTTATTTTAAGAATGAAAGGGTTATCATGGTTGCAAAGACAGGCAGTTTTCCTGAAAAAGTGTAACATGGCAATGAGGTAAAATCAAAGGATGTTGAAGAACACTAAGGAACACTATGAATGTTTTTCTCTCTAGTTTGATCATTTGACCAATGTGGTGTCAGGGTTTGCTGTGGTGTGGACCCAAAAGCGGACAGACTCAGATGTAAAAGGTTAAAATGGTTTAATTTGTGGAAGTCAGGTTTAAACAAAACACAGTCACAGCTAAGATCAAGAATGTGCAAGGCAGAGACGGGCAATGGGAAAATCCACAGGAAGGGTCCAGAATTCCAGAATGTCTTACATTTAGTGTGCGAGTGAGAGTGGGTCAGGCTCATTATCCTTAAGGTGTTCCAGGTGGGTGTCTTGGCAGGCTTTCTAGGAGAAACAGCGTTGAGTACCTCATGAGCTGTTCAAACACCACAACTTTAGCAAAACATGCACAAAACGTGGCCGGGCTTATTACACACAGTTTAACAAAACGTTACGGCGAAGTGTGAAGGGAACAGTTTTGACTTAAATATCCCACTGGCAAGAGCTCAGGAACAGGTGTGCAGCCACACTCCACCCCAGACACGCCCACACACCTGAAAAATAAGCAGATGGAGTTAATGACCCAGCCCAACCCAGAGAGAGAGACAGAGAGAGAGATAACAAAGGGGAGAGAGACAGAGAAAAGGTAAGTCAGAACCTGAAGGACAGGGGGACCATGACATGCTGTGGATGTAGTTTCTTAAGCATGGTTATTTGGACATGGGTGCAAAACAGGCACTATTCATTCTTTTACCTTATTTACCAAACCTTCAGGGATGTTGTCATGCCAGTTCGCTCTAGCTAGTTAATTGCTTTGTGCAAACAAGGTCTTTTCCAGGCTTCCTTATTTATCATTGTGTAATTCATGACCAAACATTTTAGGGGAAGATGTTAAGATTAATGAAGAGGTTGGATGTTGTCACAAAGATTGTATATGCCATTCCATCCAGGAGCTAATAGGCATTAGATGGCTAAGTTATATTTTTAGTAAGATTAACTAAGTTACTGCCTGAAACTGGAAATTTTGTGAGTTTTTCAAAACATGCAGAATATTCAGCGGTGGCTCTTGGATTTAGTGTTCCTGACAGATCTCAATGACCTTCTCAAGGCATTTAATTTAGAGCTGCAGGGTAATAATAAATATGTAATCACTATGATCAGTTTAGTCAACAAAATTAAAAGCAAACTACATCTGATGTCAAGTCGGCTAGAACACTGTGATCTGAGGAACTTATTTCCCATGCAGGCAGAGTCTCAACATCAGCAAAGACCCAGCAGTACAGCTTCACAGTGCATGAAGAACAGTCTATCAGAATTTGATAAGCACTGTGCTAACTTTTCATTCAGCATTGTTGTCAGCTAGGCGTGTTTGTTTCCCACTTGGTGCAAGTACTGACTGTATGGCCTCCAAAGCATTATCACTATCCCATCTTTCTTCTCTGCTGCTGAGAACGAGATCTCACACTACTACTCAACAGTAATGTCAAATCTAGTGGCAGCACCTGTATGAATGAAGAACAAAATGACTTTATGAATCAACATATTTGTGCAACTCTGCTTTTTCTTACACGAAAATCATCAATTCAGAGCACAGATTCACAATAATGGATGACCACTTTGGTGCTTGCCTAGGGATTCTAACAGCCCCACAATTGTATCCACATTTCCAGTTGGATTTATTTTGGGCTGGTCAATTGAGAGCCCCTCATATTCAGTTCCTAAAGTTGCAGCGCAACCACACATGACCAGTTTCTGCATCTAATAAGATCTCCACTCATGCTGAAGGTGGGTGGAGCAATGCTACCCCATTAATACCAGAAACTGCATGGACTCATTAAAAGCCATGTTCAAATAAACTGGTACAAGATGTTTCATCCTAACAGGCCCAAGAAAGAGAGAAGGAACTATCAATCAACTGAAAACTACTGGGTGGAAGGGCCTTTATTTGAGTGGTTTCCAACTGAGCTAATGACAGAAATTTTTATTGAGACTCAGTGTTTAAACTGACTTATAATGAGCAACCCTTATTTTCTGTTTGTCAACAACATTCTTCATAATATTATGGTGTAAACTGGTAATTTGTGGTTGTAGCTGCAGGTGTGTGTGCGGATGTGCGTCCGTCACTTGTGTGACAAGGTCTTTAGAATGGCGTTATTGTTTGGTGTTGAAACAGGATAGACTTTAGATGTTTGGGGCTACTCATAGCATTCTCATGAGTCATGGCATTGAAAGCATTTCCTACATATTTCCCATAAATCCAATAAAGTAAGCCTTTGATGGTTGTTTGTTCCTGGACGCCTGCTGATGTAAGTTAAAGTTGATCTAAGTGACACAGCAGGAATCTTCACCACCTGTCTTGTTTGTTTGCGCGTGTGTTTCTGTGTATGTGTCGACCATATTACGCTTAATGTGAACACACACACTCACACAAACATGAACTTTCCCTAAACACACAATGTCAACTTTTCCTGAACTTGAGCATACTAAGTGGGAAAAGGAAATGGCAACAATATATTTCCCATCATCTTCATTATATTACTCCACACACCCAGATACCAGTGATTGCAATTAAGTAGAAAAATAAATATTTGTGTACAGCTTGCTTTCATCATATTCACAAACTATTAGGCCTAAGCTATACATTTATAAGCAGCATAAGCAACTCTTCTACTGGTGTACACTTCCATTTCCCAGAATAGCTGTCAGCAGCCCCCTGGAAACATGCCTGAGCCTGTTGCATGCAGCTGATAAAGTACATGTGTAGGCGTGTAGAGACATAGCAATAAATGATGAACCGAGAAAACGGATTTTAATGGAGAAAAGTATTCAGCTTCCTTCCATTGCCAACGCATGACAGTGTATATTGAATATCATCTTTCCTCTTTAAATCTGAGGATCCTAGACAGGCACCTGTAAGAATGCTTTGATGGAAACCATTTTCTTCTTCAATGTATCAGCTGAAATCAAACATATTTGACTGTCAACATGTTATTTCACAATGTGTCTTTGTGTGAGAACAACTATACACTATGGGGACACAAGCCCCTCCTGTCATGGGAGGTACATATTTAGGAAGGGCATCTGGCATAAAGACTTGTGCTGAATTTTCAATGCGGCTGTATCCACTGTGGCGACACCTTGGGGAAAATACAAAGTAGCAGCTGAGCTGCTATGGACATAAGTATTAGGCCACCTATACATAACACATACAAGAGCTTTTATGACATCCTTTTTAACATCCATAGGTATTAATATGGAGTTGGTCCCTTTTTCCAGCTATAACAGCTTCCACGCTTCTAGAAAGGATTTCTACAAGATATTGGAGTATGTCTGTGGGATTTTTTTTCCACATTCATTCAGAGAGCATTTGTGAGGTCAGATGTGTTGGATGAGAGGACCTGGCTTGAAATCTCTGCTCTAGTTCATCCCAAAGTTGTTTGATGGGGTTGAGGTCGGGGCTCTGTGCAGGTCAGTCAAGTTCTTCCACAACAAACTCATCCAGTGTCTCTATGGACTTGGTTTTGTGCAGTAGGGTGCAGTCATGTTGCAGCAGAAAATGGCCTTTTCCAAACTGATCCCACACAGTTGGAGGCACAGAGTTTCTACCGAATATCTTGGCAAGCTGAAGCATCAAGATCTTATCTTCACTGGAACTAAGGGCCCAGGCTAACCCCAGAAAAATAACCCCATAGCATTATCTCTCTTCCACCAAACTTTACAGTTTGCAAAATGCAGTCAGCTATTTCCATTGCTCCAGAGTCCTGCAGCGACATGCTTTACAGTACTCTGTCCAATGCTTGGCATTGTGCTTGGTGATGCAGTGCTTGCATGTAGCTACTTAGCCATGGAAACCCATGCCATGAATCTGTAGGTGCACAGGTTTTTGTGCTGATGTTAAGGCCAGAGGAGGTTTGGAACTCTGCAGTTACTGAGTCAGCACAGTATTGATGACTTTTACACAGTATGCACCTCAGCACTCAGCAACCCTGCTCTGTAATTTTACTCGGTCTGCCACATGGTTCCACTTTGCAATAATATCCCTCACATTTGATAGTGAAATATCTAGAAGAGAAGAAATATCACTTGCTGCAACAGTGGCATCTTTTATAGTTCCTTGCTCAAATTCAGTGAGCGCTTTAAAACAACCTAGTCTTTCACAAATATTTGTAAGGGCAGACTGCATGGCTAGGTGCTTGTTTTTATACACCTGAGGCAATGGGACAGAAGTAAAGAGCTGAATTTAAAGATCAAGAAGTGTAGCCTAATTCTTTTAGAAACAAACAAACAACTTGATTCATCCCCTAGATGGGGAAATGCAGCTCATCAACATTCTTGTTAGATTGCACACTTTTAATATGCAGCATACAGTGAGGGAGGTTGGTAAGTAAGGCTACCCATTACAGGCGCCAATGTAGGCGGGTAGCAATGTAGGGGGTTTGGTGCCTTGCTCAAGGGCATCCCGGCATTGCTCTCTCCAGCCTCTGGTCCACCTCCACACATATGGGTCTAGGGTGAGATCTTAAACCAGTGGGTCCAAGTCCGGGTGGGTCTTGAGCCCGGCGGCCCCCAAACGAGTCCTCCAACACACTGAGCCATTGCCACCCCAAATTTGTCCATATCTACTCAAGAGCTGTGGCTGGCTTAAGTTATGGGTCATGAGCTTAGAGGTGTGCATAAACCTGACTAGACTAAACAGTGTAAAGGCAACAAAAAATGTAGTTTCTTAAAGAGAAATGTCATCACTGAACACAGGTAATTAGATGAAACTTGTCAACCAAGTAGTTGTGAGTAACCTATTGCTTCAGTTACTGTTTCAGGAGAAAATCCTACTACATAATATGTTCATTCTTGCAAGGTTAAAAAACTAGTAGGGATATCTTCTGTCCACCAAACACCTCCACACTTCCTGATACAGAAATACACTCTGCCCCCTCACATATCAGTTCTGGACAATGATCCAAAGTGAAAGAAGGATAATGGTTTTACTTATGAAGGTGTGGAAGGTGACTGTTGAATATATAATAACAGAACAAAATTTGATTTAAGACGTACATGTTCATGTGTTCCAGTGGGAGAGTTGGCTTGCTTAAGAGTCAGTTTTTGTGTTGTTGTGTGAACAGCATGACTCAGAGGATAATTGCCAACATGAAACCTGGCATCAGTGATCATTTCACACCAATGATGGGAAGCAAAGACAAACACCTCCAAACCTCACCTCTCTTCCAGCTGTTGGAGCTCTTTTCTCAGCTCATCTGAATTTTTATTGGCCCTTTGAAATGCGTCACTCAGAACTTTCTCTTTCTCTCCTCAGTCCTCTCTAGCTCTTCTCTCTGCCTCCTCAGTTTCTCGGCCTCTAAGTCTCCCAGCTCTCCTCCAAGTTGCCTCTCCTTTTCTTTATATATCTTCTGATACTCCAACTCTTTCCTCTGACTCTCACATTTTGCTTCAGACTCATCTCTCAAAGCTCTTGCTGTGTTTTGGTTTCCTCTGTTCTAGCTCTTCTTGTGTGTTTTTCTCTCTGGCTTCTGATTGTCTCTGCATCTCCAGCTGAAGAGCCCTCTCCCATTCCAAACCCCCCCCCCCCCACACCCACCACCACCCCCCCTTCCACACCCCCCCCCCCCCACACCAACACACACACACACACACACACACACACACACACACACACACGCACACACACCCACCCAGCTCCAGTGCCTCATGCAGAGCCTTCTCTCTCTGGGCAGTCTCTCTCAGTTCCTGGTTCTCAGGTTCAAACTGCGCCAGCTGGGTGTGGCACTGACGAAATTTGTGGAAAATGAGGTAGCTTACACCGCAGTAATGACACACTGTCTCATTACATTCCATCTAAGGACAAATACAAACAAGTTTTTGGAAATAATGATTAATAAAATAATACATGAAGTACAGCTATTCACAAAATTTTCAAATTGTGTCAACAGTAAAACCCATTTTGATAACTAACTTATGCTAGCCATATCTCTCTATGAAGTTGAAATAAAAGCTGGTTTGAAATCATTAGGTGTTATTTTACTATTAAGACTATGAAGTATTAAAAAACAAGAAATGATCAGAACTGTAGGGTTGTGCTTTAAATCTAATAGACACCATGACAAACCAATTTGGTGCATGGTGTTCCACCTCTGTTCAGCAGAGCCTTGCCTATGTAAAGCTTGACTTGAGAAAGAGTGCAAATTAACACAAAAATTTAAAAAAAAATATTCACTTGTATGGACCTTTAAAAGGAAAGGCAGGTCTAGGTAAGGAAGAAACAACTAATGAAAAGGAAATCACAAAGATGGTACCACTTTTGTACTAAGTGGATATTAAATTAATTACATCATTTATACCCGTTAAATTCAATATTTGTAATTTAGGTATTGGTTGGCACAATATTATTATATGCAACAGATATATATATAACAGATGTAACACATTGTATGTAAAAGATACCTCACCTCTTGTCCCATGACACCTGGTACAGACTCCTCCACATATGTGTGTGTGTGTGTGTGTTGATTGATTACCTGTTTGTTAAGTTGATTTTTCTTGCTCATTGCTATTTGTACAAAGGTGAAATGACTACATTTTGCTTTAAAAGTCTCTTAAAGTCAGGTTTTACAAGTCTACTAGTGGTCTTTCTTCACATTTACACTCTTGGCAACAGAGAATCTTCAGCAGCTGATTGCGCTGACAGTTCTACTGCCCGGAGCAAGGCCTGTAATTTTGGAGGAGCTACAGGGGAAATAGCGGGATTTTCAGCGCTGGGGTTGTTCCAGGGATCATCATTTGCAATGTGAGGTGTTTGGACAGTGATGTGGATGACCTCAGTGAGTTGATTAAGACCAGAGGGAACACAGTGACTATGGTTTAATGTAATTCATGGAGCATTGCAGCGCTGCAGCGAGACAGTGCCACACTCATACGTTCTGGACCACAGTGTGACCATACCCAGCTTCAGGACTTTACGCGTAGACAGGGATGTTGAGATGAGGGGCAAGATGAAATGTGGAGGAATTTTAAAATGGTGTGATTAAAAAGTGATGTAATCTCAGACATGAGTGAAAGTAATGTTTCTGTGTGTATGAATGATGCACTGCTAGCTGTTCAGTGTAACTTTTTTATCCTTCTGAGTTATTTTGTTCTTTAGTGGTATTGCATTTATCTTCTTTATCAAGGTTGCTGTTCATATTTTGGCAAACAGAAGTAACAGAGTAGTTCCCAACTTCAGGGATAAATAAAATATGCCTTATTTTATCTTATTTTAATAGTACATCTACATAGAATGTTACCTGTGCTTGTCCTACTAAACCATGTCAAAATATATGATCTGAAAAAGAGGTTAGCCAAGAAGCTAAGAATTAAATAAATTAAATATAAACCACTGACAGTGACAAATATAACTGGAGTGCAATATTGGAAACACTATTACACGCATGCAAAATTTGCAACTGAGGAGCCCAGAACTGTAAGAAATGCATCACAACTGCATGCACCTTAAATGCCGTGAGCTACCATGATTCTTCTTCTTCTTCTTCTTTCGGCTGCTCCCGTTAGGGGTCGCCACAGCGGATCATCTGCCTCCATCTCACCCTACCTCTTGCACCCTCTTCCCTCACACCTACCCTCTGCATTTCCTCCTTCACTACATCCTCTTTTCCTCCTGTCTGGCAGCTCCATCCTCAGCAACCTTTGTCCAGTATATCCACTGTCCCTCCTCTGGGCTCTCATTGTAAGAAATAAGGACTTTATCCTGTATTTAAAAATCAGATTCTTCTTTAACTTTATCCCTGTTTCTATTCCAGGTAAGGACACAAGCCCCTCTCACCATGGTGGGTTGTGTCAGGAATGGCGTATGGTATTAAGCCTCTGCCAAACTACCAGTGAGAGTCAATCCGCTGTGGCAACTCCTTGGGGGAAAATTCAGGGGAGCAGATGAAGGTACATTTATCTTTCGGCTGCTCCCTTTAGGGGTCACCACAGTGGATCATCTGCCTCCATCTCACCCTATCCTTTACATCCTCTTATGTCACACCAACCCTCTGCATCTGTGAACCTTCTCTGTGGTCTTTCTCTTTTCATCCTGCCTGATAGCTCCATCTTCAACATCTTATGTCCAATATATCCACTATCCCTCCTCTGCTCATGTCCAAACCATCTCAGTCCCTCTGACTTTATCTCCAAACCGCTCCACCTGAGCTGTCTCTCTGATGTACTCATTTCTAATCCTGTCCATGGTCACTCTCAGTGAAAATCTCCACATCCTCAACTCTGCCACCTCCT
>VUQH01028304.1:6239-18091 GCA_015106775.1 Etroplus canarensis | reverse complement strand
TGTCACGAACTTTAACATTTAAGATGCAAACAGAGGGCAGTACAGGCTTAGGTGCAGCTCTTGGATTTTCTGCAGTTTCTCTGAGTGTTGCACAGTCTGACCATGGGGTGGATTTGGTGAGATGTCCACTCTCAGGAAGTTTGGCAACTGCCCTGAAGGAGTTCCACTTGTGAATAATCTAACACCCAGTAGAATGATGGACTTCGTGTTGTTTGAAAAGTACCTTATGACTCTTCCTAGACTGATGGGCAGCAACAATTGCTTCTCTAAGATTATCATTCATGTCTTTCCGCCCAGCATTGTGTTAACACACACCTGACACACACAAGACCAGCAAACTGCCAAAACTTCTGCTCTTATCAAGGTGCTCACATTGACTGATTAATTAATCAAGCGCATTTGATTAACTTGGCTGCTACTTACCCCCCTAGCTGCTATTCATTTTGGATTCACTTTTGTTAAATGAATATTGACACAATGTACTATTTTGTGTTTTTTTTTAAATCTGAGGATGTATTTCAAGACCTGCTAAGGATCAGATTATTTTCTTTTTATTTTATGATATATAAAGCCCTAGAACTGAAAGAGGATATGTATTCATTTTCACATTACTGTAAAGTAAATATACATTATTATGGTTATTATTACTGCGCCACAATTACTTAAAAAACTGCACATAAGTAAATGTACTAATTTACATTTTCCCACCGGGCCTATCCAATGCAGGTAGGTAATGTAAAAGTTTTTCAGATGCTGGTACCACCCCATACCCTTAATTGGGTACCCCCCTGCATTAAGTGTGGTCCAAACCAGAAACTAATGACTTGCATTCACTCTCAAATTTAACAGGTGATTGTCTTTGATTGACTTCATTTTTCAGTCCAAGAGTAAAGTGCAACTTTAGCATTATTAATGGAATGTTTTATAAAGCTGAAACAGACCTGCATTCCAATGATTAACGCCAAAAGACTTTCCAGCAGTTTTTTCCATCAATAACCTCAACATGAAACAGCAAAATGTGCATTAATGGAATTTAAAGGATATTTTATTGTTGAAAGTGTTCTTTTTTCTTAGTTTTGGTCTTTCAGCCATCCAACTTTTTTCTAGCATGTGTTTTTTACTTGTCAGCAGTACGTTCAGATTAAATACCTAAAATAAGTCTTTATTCTTCGCTGCTCCCTTTAGGAGTCACCACAACGGACCATCTGCCTCTATTTCACCCTGGTGTTAAATTGTGAAATAATAATAATAATTGCTAAATAAATGTTAAATTTATAAGGGGAAAATTTAAAATTTTCTTAGAAAAAAATCTGGTAACTTCATCAGAAAAAACAGGGAAATTTACAAGAAAAAATGACAAACCTGTGAGAAAAAAATAAACAAATTTACAAGAATGAAATGGCAAATATGGGAGAAAAAAACTTGGCAAATTTACGTGAAAAATCTTGCGAATTAGCATGAAAAAACTGGCAAATTCACTACAAAAATGGCAAATTTCTGAGAAAAAAATTGCAATGATAAAATGGCAAATTTAGGTAATTTAGGTGGACACTTTGCAAATTGCATAAACGTATTTTTATCCCACTGATTTACATGCACAAATCCCAAGCTGAGCTTCTCTTGCGACTTGACTGAACATTAAAGCTGGCAGTTATGATGATGACTGTGTTTAAACAGCATAAATGCCTAAAAGTCAAAAGCATTTGCTGAAATTACTTCAAACTAACACACACACACACACACACACAGAGGGACAGTGAGATTACGCCACCTACCGAGCAGAGAGGAATGGATGAGGATCAGAGGAAAAGAGGTTTGTGCCAAGTTTGAAGCAGCAGCCAACATTTAAGGGGAGAATGGATCCACCCCTGGGAGGGAGAGAGATACAGTTAGAGAGAGACTTTCTTGCATGCAGTCTGTGTCTGAGACTCATGGGAAAAGCAGTTTTTAATGCCACGTCCGTCATCACCTAAAATTCAAAATCTCAGAAGTTGTGGATGGAGCCACTGTGGCGTCACTTATTGGTTTCTGAACTCCACTTTTTGAAGACTTTATATTAGCATTGTGGCACTGCCATGCATTATTTCTTTGTTTGTTTTGGACCATATTTAGACAGGAAAGCTGGGTTATAAAGCGAGCGGTATACATAAAGTATAAGTGTGCAATCGACATAAACCTGTACCTACTAATTTAAAAAAAATGATGAAAACTTGAATTTCACAAACCAAAATTAGGCAGTTTGTTGTCAGATCATTTTTAAAATACAGAATGTATTATATTTTTATATCCAAAAATGAGTTTGTAAGCAAATAAAAAACTAAGACATGATAATCATATTACAAAAAATAATTTTCGTCTTTTGTCTATTTTTTCATTTTACTATGTTCTTTGTTCTGGGAGGAATAACGTGTCCAGTGTGTTTCCATTTAGAAGATGGTCTGTTAAATTAACTATATCAAACTGGTATATTTACAAGAAAACAGAACCAGGCAAATTCACAAGAATAAAACTGAGTAAATCTATGAGACAAAAAAGGAAAATTTCAAAGAAAAAATTCACAAATTTACAAGACTCAAGTGGAAAAAATTGGCAAATTCATTCGTTCATTCAGTAGGCCATTTAGAAGCTACTCTGAAAGGGGTTTGTCTAAGACGTTTAAATTTCAGGCTATACCTTTACAAAATCAGTTAATTTTATATTATTTTATGGACATTTTTATAAAACTAGAAATAATGAGAAATTATGATTATCATTCAAATATCCGAATTCACTGATCAACGTGTCTTTAAAAATATTAACACATTTGTGAACGATATCTCCACATCACGGCTTATGGCACGTTTTCTATGAATTGGCACTTTTGGCTTTCCGTACTATTTACATCCGGCGTGGCAAATATGGCGTCGGGCGGTTAGCTTGGTGGCTGGGAAGAGGCGCATTTTACCTTCTTTAATGTTATGTTTATGTTTCAGGCACTTCCCGGGATCAGCACTGAAAGTTAGTAACAGTAGACTGTTTAGAAGTCGGTGGGTTTAGTGAGTTTTGTTTGGAGAATGCTCTTTTTCTCACTCGTACTAACGCGGCCGGCTCACAGTTAGCTCGCCCTCACAGGCGGCTGCTCCGCTCAGCTCTGCTCGGTCCGGCTTCTTTCTCGGGATTCCCTGCCAGCCATGACGGAGGTGGAGGAGCTGCGGCCCGTGCCCCGGGAGCGGGCCATCCTGGAGAGCTTTTTCGCGCAGCTCGGCATGTTTTCCTTCGACCGGGCCAAAGACTACGTGGAGCGGGAGAAGGACAGCAGCAGGAGCGCCGGGACCATCTGGAGCGCGCTGCTGGGCGCTCTGGCTCACCTGGCCGCCGCGGAGAAGGTGTACCACAACATGACCTTCCTGGGACAGAAAATAGGTACGTCTGACGGAAAGAGCTTGTCTGCTGCTGCTGTGTTATACATGCTGTATGTGGGAATAAAGTGGACAAAATGTAACTTGGAGTTTTTATGGGTGCTAACCTTTACTAAGGCTAAATAATTCTTAACAGGTGGCTTATTAAATTAGAAACACATTAATTTACAGACATTGAAACACAGGAAAATAACATTTAATATTACTAACTACATTACCTGGCTTACCTGTACATTACTGTGGTGTTAGATCTGTACGCAGGCAGGCAATGTATTGAAGGGTGACAGATTAAAGGAAAAAGGCTTCATATTTATGAGGAAAAAAGCATTTTTTACGACAAATAGGTGGCAATATTAGAGGAAAAAAGTAAATTCATGACAAAAACTTGGTAAATTTGCTAGAAAAAATCTGGTGATTTTAAATGTAAAAATCTGGTAAATTTACATACTAACCTGTTAAATTTACAGGAAACAAAATTGGCAAACTTGCAAGAAAAATGTGTTAAAATTACAACAAAGCTTTATGAAATTTATGGGGGGAAAATCAGGAAATTTGGGATGAAAAATCTGGTAAATTTAGAACAAGAACCTTGAAAATGTATAAGGAAAAGGTTTGGTGACAGTTTTATGACAAAAACCTGAAAATTTTGCAAGAAATCTGGCGAATTTACAGGAAAAAATCTGGTAGATTAAGAAATGAACTGGAAAATTCATGAAAAAACATTTGGTAAGTTTATGAGAAAAACCTGGAAAATTTGCAAGAAAAATCTGCCAAATTTACAGGAGAAAAAAATCTGGTAGATTAAGAAAAAAAATGAAAAATTCATGAGGAAAAATCAGGCAAAAAAGGTAATTTTTTTGATTAAAAAAAAAACTGGTAAATTTGTGCAGAGAAAATGCAGTGAATAAAATATACAAAATATATAGTTTTTTCCTTATAATTTTTCATAAGTTTTTTCAGCTTACAAATTCATGGAATTGACCCTTGTACCCTATGCAGTGGCTCTTTTACACGAGGGAGGGAATTTAGCCTCCATTTTTAGGGTCCACTTAGTGTGAACAGTTACTGTAAATCAGTTCAAAGTTGTTCGAAGTGTTCACTTTTAACCTATAGTGAATCATTTCTATCCTGATGGTTGTGGTCTTCCTCAGGACGATAATACGCCCATCAGTTTTGCACAAGGGGTCACACTGGATAGTTTGATAGTTTTGAAAATTCTTGTGAATTGTTTGCTGTGTCCTTCAGTCACCAAATTTTACGCTATTTAATCATCTATGAAAGATTTTAGACCATATTTGACAGTACCCTTCACCAGCTTGTTAAAGCATCAAACACAGGAATATGCAGTTTAGTCCTTTTATACATTTATTAGTTTAGTAGATTCATGATTAAAGTTAAAGAAAATACACTTAATTGCAACTGTTTTTTCCATTAAGTGTAATAATACCTTTACTGTTTCAGTCTGTTAGTAATCATGTCAAATAATGAGGTTAATATTGACTAAAATATAAGTAATTATGCTATCAGAATACCTATTAAGTATTTATGAAGGCCTTTTCTTTCTAAATAAAGTCCTTGAAATCTTCTGGTTTGTATATGTTGAGAATGATCTGCAGTGTCTCATGTATTTTAAGGTTTCACTTTTATGTTTCTATCAGATCTATCTAAGTCATTAATTACAGTTAAACCTGTTCACGTGATTTTTCCAGAAACAAACTTGACTTCCAGCACTAGATGGCACTGTAGGACATAAATGTTTCTGTACTTCTGACAGTGGTACACGCTTGCTTCTGTACAGGCGGCCAGTCCTTCTTCAGCCGGAAGGACTCCATACGCACCATCTACACCTCACTGTACAATGAGCTCAGAAAGGTGGTGACGATGGGGCGCCACGGCCAGCCGGGCTCCGCCTCCTACCTGGAGGACCTGCTGTCACACTTGTCGGAACAGCTCTGCCACTTCACGCAGGCCCGCATGGAGATGGCTGACCTGTACGAGAAAATGCACTCACTGGGCAGCCAGAAGAGCATCAACCTGGAGGAGCTGGTGGCAGCACTTGAGGTCGTCCTGCAGAAATACAGCTCAAAGTATGTAATCCCATTACAGAGTAAAAGTACATTTACTCAACTACTGTGCAGTATAGAGGCACTGCTACTGTATACTTCTACTCTTTCTCACTGCTATGCATCTAAGAGTTATTTTATAGATTAAAAGTTCACATTTAATACGTGTTATCAGTTTAGAAAACACTATTCAGTGAGTTAGATCTAATTTTTGCATAATTTGAGTCTTTAAATCTTCTTTTATTTTTATTTTTTTGCAGTTCAAGTTAAATAGCTACTATTTTTCTCCTGTTTGCAATTATTTTTTCATTTTTATCATGTAACAGTCTATGAAGACCTTAGGCTTTAATTCAAGGGGTTTGACGAAAGTATCCTTATTAAATGATTAGGAATTTTAATGATTTTTACTCAAGGCTGCACTTCAGTCACATCTTGAATGTTTATTTTAAAACCTACTGTGGTGGTTTACAGAGGCAAAATTACAAAACTTGCGTCATTGCCCAAAATCTCCTACACCTAACTATAAAAAAGAAAAAAAGGAGAGAATGACATATTGAGGTTGGTGGAGGAAAACTTTCTGCTCAGGATTCCTGCGTTTTCCCCAGAGACGTGTCAGCAAAATGGCGTCCTGCAGCCGCAGCAGGAGGATGTGGCACGACACGCCACACGTCACTGGGTCGACCAACCGTGCACTGACAAGTGAAGGTGGTGCTCTTGCTCGTCAGCAGACCTGGGGAAGTATTTGTGTCTCAGCTGTTTTCAGGTCACTGCAAATTAGGTCAGAAGAGACAATAAGTAAGGATCTATTGTCCCCTTTGGGAGGTTCTTTTTGGACTACCCTCAAAACGTCTGAACATTACATCTCATTATGCTCCCATCTGCTTGTTAAGTGATGACGTAACGACCCTATTTCTGTGCTGGATGAGACCCTCAGCTTTGTCTCTTGCTGTTTTGAAAAGACCTAAAACTATTTAGTCATCACTCCCAGCCTCTCCAGCTTTTTATTAGCACTGCTGTAGCACCTATTAATTATTCACCTTGTGTTGTGGCTGGGATCATCTCGGGCATTCTCTTGGCTGAAGTTTGGCCTGTTTTTGGCATGTCCTTCCTGCCATGTGATGGCAGTGTTTCCAAACACTGGTAGTATTTTAGGTTTCCATCTTTGCTTACGCCTAGATTTGCGAGTCATTAGCTTATGAGCGCCTAATCCTCCTTTTCTGAGTCTAATTTACAAAATGGACTTCATGGTTTATTAAATACGACCTGAAACTAGCGACTCAACCCATAAACTCATCTGGAGAACATTTAGGGCTGTTTTGCCATAGAGTTCTGTAGGACCTGGAGTCTTCTTTGAACTGGAGGTTTAATGGCCCCTGGTGGCCATTAAAAAGAATGCAGGTTTAAGCCTTTTCTTTTCATACCCAAAAGATGCATCCATCCCCAGTTGTTAGGCTGTGAGCTAATGTACAGTACTGTCCAAAAGTCTCGAGCCACCCTTTTTTTTTTTTTTGTAAAATTTTGCTTTTCCTTCTTTACCACCCGTTTTCAGTCCAGTCCTTGTACCTGACCATTTTTAGAGAAATGTTTTTGTTTTTTAAGCCACACCTTGAAAGAGTAAGATGAAAATCATAGAGAGGTGACATATGTGTAAGGTAAGGTTCCACTGTAAGATAAGATCATCAGTAATTAGTGCTATAGTGGTGTACATGTTCACCTTACAAGTGAAAGGTCCCTGATTCAACTCCAGGTGGGGACACAAGCCCCTCTCACCATGGAGGACTGCATCAGGAAGGGCATCCGGCGTAAAACCTCTGCCAAATTACTGATGCAGATTAATCTGTTTTGGAGGGAGCAGCCGAAGGTACATTTATCGCAGGGAAATGTCAAGTGCTGCAGCAGCAAAGTGAGAGCAGCATGCCAGTATAAAAATGAAATCACATCAAAAAAGAGAAAAATAATAATAAATAGACATATTAGGATAATAATAGAAAAATATTACAGGCAAGAAAAGTCAGATCTTGTGGTTATGTAGTAAGTGGACATATCTAAAAAAAAAACCATTTCAGAATGCTGGTGCGACACGAGAATTTTGACAACTTTCCAGAATGTTTGCAAAAATCAGTGACAACATTCCAAGCTGCTAGAATGTTAATAGGATTCTGGAATGTTGGCATTTTGCTAACTTTAAAGTCTGCTTAACCTTTTTCATTGATATCTGGATGTTAAGCTTTATTGTAACACCTGGGGCAACAGCCACGCTAATCAATTTTTCTGAAAGAATTTGGAGTGTTTTTAACCCTCAGTGTTTGTTTGCTTTTTTAAGGAGCATTCAGATCTGGAAATGTGAAGATTTGACCAATACTTAATAAAGGATTAATGCCCAGTCATTTGAGGCTCAGATCTGTTTGCTTGGTTAATTCCTAACCTCGTCTTTTCTCCTCCAGGTTCCACCACCCCATCGTGGGCCGTGTGGAGGAGAGCTTCCAGACGGAGGTGGACGTGGTGACCCAGCTGCTGCGCTGCCAGGCCCAGTTGTCAGAGTGGCACTTTCTACCTGCTCTGCTCAGCCTGCACGGTGCCAACTCCAAGCTCACCGCCTGGGGACAGCTGTTCCAGCGGCAGAAAGAGACCCGCAAGCATCTATTTGGAGGTCAGTCCCAGAAGGCTGTGCAGCCCCCACACCTGTATGTGTGGCTGCAGCGCTTCCAGGCGGTGCTTCTCGCCAAATTCAGCTTCTACTTCCACGAAGTGCTGAGCAAGCAGACAGTCCCGGCTGACATGAGGGCACTGACCGCCCGCACCACGCCGGACTACCACGGCAAGATCTCCTCCTTCATACGCAAACATGACGCCAGCAATGTATCTCTGGTGTTCGACAACCGTGGCTCAGAAAGCTTCCAGGGTCACGGTTACCACCACCCGCACTCGTATCGGGAAGCACCGAAGGGCGTGGAGCAGTTCCCCGCGGTGGTGTCGCTGCCGTCCGGAGAGCGGCCGCTCACGCACTGGCCGAATGTCATAATGATGATGGGAGACCGTGCCGCTGAGCTCAACACCCTGGACAAAGTGGTGCACTTCTACGACGACAAAGTCCAGAGCACGTACTACTTGACGCGGCCAGAGCCGCATTTCACACTGGTGGTTATCTTTGACGGCAGGAAGTCTGAGAAGGACCTGCACATCGCCAGTTTCCTGCAGGAGATCTCAGGCTCGCTTCGAAACTCCAAACCCTTCAGCACCCTCAAACCTGGGTCCAAGGGCTGAGCTGCACGTGAACAGGAACGGGAAATGAGGAGGTGGCGATGATAGGATGCTAATTTTACGTGCACGTGTTTCTGAGGTCCAACTGGCTCTCAGTGTAGAAATCCTTTGTGTTGCTTTGAATCTCAGTTTGCCAAAAACGTTCCAGACCAAAGAGATTTCAGGTGCTCTTTAAGTTATTTTACCTGCTGATTATTAGGCCAAGATAATATGACCAACAGTACGCTGCTAGTGCTTTCTGTGAAATTTTAATTGTTTTGCACCAGTTATTCTTTTAATAGGTTTACCTTGTAATTTGTTATAACTTACTTTTGTTGTGCTAATTTGTTTAAATAAAATTTTGAAACCCTTGTACATTTGGTCTCATTTCCTTAACAATAAATATTATTACTAATAATTAAAATTGATCTGTTATTTTCTATTTCCAGCTTTGTTTTATTTTGATTCCTGAACTCTACTAGCGTAGCTTTGCATGATTTGAAATTCAGCTTTAGCTCCTCCCCATTTCAAGCCAACTTTCTTTTGATCGACTAACCCTCAGATAAAAAGTTTCAAAAACACATGGGTGGGGCTTCTGTGCCCCAGATGACCTTATTAGGGTTATCCCCTCCCTCTGACATCACACAGATCCAAGAGTAGAAAAAACTGTTAAATGACACCAATTTACAGAACACATCTGGAGGTTTATTGACTGAAGGAAAGGGTTGAATCGATGAATGACTTGAATGCTAGTTTAGGTTTATTTATAATATAAATACAACACATCGATACAATCCATTTGGCTATATGAGCTCATCTTTAGGAAGCTCAGTTTTCAAATACAGCAACACTAACAGACAAAAACCATTTCCTTTATTATCAAACACATTCAAAGAAACCTCCCTTTGAGTTAAAATGCACCAACATGTTATGATGCTACATGCCAAGTACACAATCCTATACATCAAAGTGCAATGTTCACAATGGGTTAATGCTAGAATTCATAATTCAGTAATCTACTAAACACTTTATGATTATTTCATTCGGAGTGCTGCTGCTCTTCGTTCAGGACATGCGTGAGTGGATTCACAACTTCCCAAAAAAGGATTTAAAAAAAAAGGCACTTTCACATACACACACACACACACACACACACTTGCGCGCGCACACACACACACACACACACACACAGATGTGCATCCACAGCCCATCTCAGCACGTCATGTTTCATTTTAATCACCACACTCACAGCCCGGCTGGAGGCCACATTCAGTGTGCTGTTCAAGTGTTTTTTTTTTGGGCGTTTACACACAGAGCCCCACCCTGTTAGCTTATTGTGAGTTTAAGGTTAACTAGTGACTTCAGTGTAACGAGCAGGTAAACCATTAATTATTCTGACACACACACACACAGAGAAAGTGGCATGCTTTTTGCACTCGTTTTCCTCAACTTCCACTCGCGTGTTCTGGCACTCAAGGCAGGCATGAATTATCTATATTCTACCGCTATTCTAGTACTTCTGCACTTACAAGGGAGCAGAACAAGGGCAGGCAGGCAGAACACACACACACACACACACTTTACAGAGGAGTATCAGGAACACACTGAGGAAACATATCAGAAGAATTTGTTTTTAAGTTTTGTAATTTGCGAGAATAAACTCAAAAATGTGAGAATAAGCTTGAAATGCTATTTTGAGAGTAAACCTGACATTTTGTCAAGAGTAAAGTTGAAATAACAAGAATAAAGTCAAACCACTACTTCCAGAAAAAAGGTAAAAGTGCTATTGAGAATCAAGTTGAAACAGTATTCAAGAAAAAAGTAAAAATTTTGACCATGAGCCTGAAATACTTTTTCCAGAATTAGGTTAAAATTTTGAGAATAAACCCAAAAAATACTTTTTCCAGAAAAAATTGAAGTACTATTTAAGAATAAATTTGAAATTTCTAGAATAAACCCGATTTGCTAGTTCCACAAAATGTTTAAATACGAATTTAAAATTCCAAGAATAAACCTGATATTTTTCCAGAAAAAGTTGAAAAGTTTGAGTAAAAATCTGAAATACTATTTAAAAAAACCAAACAATAAAATGATGTACTTTTTTGGCAATAAACTTGAAATTTTGAGAATAAACCCAAAATACTATTTCAAGAAATAGTTGAAGAGTTGAAGTACTTTTTTGTTTTTAGAATAAATTCAAAATTTCAGGAATAAACCAGAGATGTTTCCGGAGAAAGTTGAAATATTTTTTCAAAAATAAAATTGAAATGTCAGGGATAAAGTTCAACTACTATTTCCAGGGAAAAAATTGAAATGCTTTATCAAGAATCATGTTGAATTTTCAAGAATAAACCTGAAATTCTACTTCTGGAAAAAATTGAAATACTTTCTCGAGAATAAAGTTGAAATTTTGAGGATAAACCCAAAAAACTTTTTTGGAGAATAAGGTGAAATACTGAAATACTATTTAAATGACAGAACTGAAATTTTGAGAATTTTGAACACAGAATTTTGAACACACCTCCTGTCTCCGGAAAAGACAGGAGGTGGAGCTGGAGAGGCAAGGCTGAGATGGTTTGGACATGTTCAGAGGAGGGATAGTGGACATATCGGACAAAGGATGTTGAAGATGGAGCTGCCAGGCAGGAGGAGAAGAGGAAGAGCACAGAGAAGGTTGATGGATGCAGTGAGGGAGGACATGCAGAGGGTTGGTGAAAGAGTAGAGGATGCACAGGATAGGGTGAGATGGAGGCAGATGATCCGCTGTGACGACCCCTAATGGGAGCAGCTGAAAGAAGAAAAGAATATATAGACTAAAGTTGGAATTTTGCAAATAAAGTGGAAATACTAACTTTAAAATAATAGCACAATGTCAGCTTCAAGTCAAACTACTCCTGCTCATGCACAACTGTACATCAGAATCAATTTTAGTAACACGGATGTTTCTTTTATAGTCCATAAACAGAATGTGTTAATAGATATTAGGGCATTGGGACCTTAATTTTAACATTTTGACTTCGTTCATTTTACAAAAATCTAATATGTTTTTCTTAACTTGGCCCTGATACTCCCCAAAACACACTTTGCGCAAATGGGAACAAAATCATACACCCACCCACCCCACCCGTCCCAAAAAAAGCTCTCTCCAAGC
>VUQH01028293.1:0-11511 GCA_015106775.1 Etroplus canarensis | reverse complement strand
TTACTCACACACTGACATGTGTAGCATCATATTTACTTGTGTAAACACAGCGTGCTGCGTGTGACGGCACGTCTTCCACTGCACACGCGTCACTTGAGGGCAGTTGACTGTTCACACTGGGAGTCTGATGGCGGTCACATTTAAATTATAATGTGAACGACCGTGCAAAAACAAAATCACATCTCAGTTCAAACTCAGAATCGACCTGCAGTGGGAACGTAGTTTTGGTGACGTCACAGTTCAGCCAGACTGTGGACTTCACTGCCTTTTTATTTTCAGCAGAGTTGTTGCGTAGAATGAGCGGGGTTCTTTAGTCTGTGTGTCTATTACAAGCTCGGCTATCAAAGGATTATTAATGTGAAATAATTTTTAAAATTCATCAGAACTGAACTGACAGGTTCATTATTTTATTCATTATCTAAGAAGTTGCTTTAATAAACTGATTACTGCTAAAGTGAATCAAGTATTACTTGATTAATGAACAGACTAAAGATCAGTGATGTCATCATACCAGAAAGTCAGTAGTACCAGTACAAGAAAAAATGAGTCGAATTCTTGCTACCAAATTTGACGCCGCAGTTAAAAATAAAGAAATATCCCATGTACTTAAAACGTAATCTCCTTTATCATAACCCTAATGTCTGTTTTTCTTAGAAAGTAGAATTAATATTATGATGATGATTTTTATACTGTGTGCTGCTGTCACTTTGTCTCGCTGCTGAAACTCCTCCACTGTGGGACTGTTAAAGGAATCTTTTAGATTATAAAAAATATCTGAAAATACCAAAAATGGCTTTTCTGTAAATAAAATCGATAACGGTTCAGAATAGAATACAGTACTGTCATTGCTGGTAGTGCAACATTTTGCATAGATGATGCCTATGAATGACATCATTTTTAAACGTTTACTTCACTGTTTCGAGGTTTTTGAAAGGAACACTGACATATCGGTGATGTTACTACAAGGTGCAATAGTTACATTACGTTAATGTAAGCATTTATACAGCAGGAGCCACATTTAAACCTGTGGAGCTGACGTCATCACAGTAACGCCAGCTGTCTCAAACTAAATGGTATGTCAGGATAACATACGAAGTTAATATTTTGGATGTTGTTAATATGAATTGAAACTTATAGGTACTTTGATGAAGTACATGTGTTTCCATCCTTGGTCTGAAAAGCACAGTAGAATTGTTTGCATGTTATCTTTGTAAGTCTGTTATCACTCCTTGGTCAGCCACCTCTGATGTAAAGTACTTACACACCTGACTTCTGACTGGCTTTCTTATGAAGGAGCTGGGTGGAGTTGGCATCTTTGCTGTGATTGTGGGCATCCTCCTCCTCCTTCTTCAGCATTTAATGATAGACTGGAACACCGCTACCCCCAGTTCCAGAAGAATTGCAACCTTGGATTTTACTTACTGCAGGGGTCTCAAACTCCCGTCCCGCCCCCAGTCCCCCTACTTCGGCCCCTGATTTGATGTCAAAAGTGTAATGCAATTGACAGTTTTGCCATCACCCAGAGATATTTGAACTCCTTCCCAACCCTCCTCCCTTTTCCAAATGTATCAAATAAATGCATCCAGGATTGTAATCCATCTGTCATATCCACCCGTCGTCTTCTGCTTATCAGGTTTAGGGTTGCAGGAGTGGCTGGAGCCTCTCCCAGCTGTCACAGGCTGAGAAGCAGAGTATGCCATGAAAAGGTGGCCAGTACGTCACAGGGTTAACAGAGGCCGTCAGAAAACAATCCATGCTCCCACACCCACAGCAAATTTGCCAAGCATGCATGTCTTTGTACTGTGGGAGGAAGCCGGAGTACTCAGACACAGGAAGCGTCTTCATACAGAAAAGTCCCAGCCAGACAGTGGATTCGAACCCACGACCGTCTTTATGTAAGGCAACAGTGGTAACCACCGCAATTGTGTTAATTAGTAAAATGATACATGACACCACGGGCCTGGTTTCAGCTCGAGAGCCTTTCAGGACAGACATTGTCATGAGTTCATCAGTGCATGATCACATTAATATGATCTGCTCAGTCAACACTAATGGCAGAGTATATAACAATGTTTGCTATGTATTACTAACAGCATTTGAGTGGGAAAAAGCTGCACGATTTTAAAGAAATGAAACAAATCATGGGTGTGCATGCATGTTGTATTTGTTGGAAAATGGCGAGCATTGATGTGGAGAGAAAAGTCAAGACTGTTTGTTTACCTTATCAGTAACCCTTATCACGCTCTGCTCACAGTCACTGCAGCTTTATACTCCAGTTACAAACCTTGTTACCCCTACAGGAGCTGACTAGTTTGCTGGATCTTTACCAGACTTTGTGTGGTTAATACCTGTGATGGGTCGAAAATCTTAGAACATTTACAAACTTGTGGGATCAGAGATTAAGGTCACACAAGGTCAGATTTAAGTTGGAGACACACTGGCTGAGTTGTAGACGTTTTGTTTTCATCATAACATGAGTTTGTGGGATAAAAAGGGAAAATGATGATGTATACTAATGTAGATGGGTCATTTTGCCTGTTGGAAGGACACTAAGAAGCGAGCTGGTGGTTTCCTGCTCTCTGTGTTGCTTTAAGCTCATTCAGCAGCTCCTTGTGAGATCTGTTGGCGTGGCGACTTCTGACTGCTCGCTCTCCGGTTTAAGCTCATTAGCTGTTTGTCTTTAGCAGATCCACAGTGGACAGAGGCCTCTCTATATGCCACAGCAGCAGATTACAGCTGCTAAGACGGACCCTCGTGTTGTTCCCATTATCTGCTTACTTACAGTCACAAGACTGCGTCCTCTCAGCTGGTGAGAGTCGTCCTGAAATTCTCCGTCCTTACCCGCTCATTATGAAAATATGGGGTAATGACCTGCTTAAAGGCAGACTTTTAAAACGTAGATGATGCAGATTGAGCATTAAATTAAAAAATCGAAACACTGTCTTTATTCACCTACGTTTCAGCTTTTTCTCATTTAACGTAAAGGACAAACTTGGTGCTGCCATGAGACTTAGTGTGCATCAGTTTTATCCAAAACAACTCTTAGCAACTTGTCCATCTCCCCTGCCCCTCAGGTCCTTCACCTCACACATCAACAGCATAACACGATCAGTATACGTTCATCTCTGAAATATCAACCGTCTGCGTCCGTCCCTCACCCCTCACACCGCTGCCATGCTGGTCCATAGTCTTGTCACCTCACGACTTGACTACTGCAGCTCCCTTTTGTTTGGCCTTCCTTGGAAAACTCTCCACAAACTGCAGCTTGACAGAACTCAGCAGTGCATCAGGAGAAGATCTCCATCCACCTGTCACATCACTCCCATTCTTCAAAACCTTCACTGCCGATTATCTACTGAATACAATATAAAATATTAATTCTCACCTTTAAGGCCATTCACAACCTCGCTCCTCCATATCTCTCTGACCTTGTCCACGTCACCCTACCTTCTCGCGCCCTCACATCTTCTTCTTCTCTGCACCTGAATATTCCCTTACCATGGGTGGGAGAGCATTTAGCCGCTCAGCCCCCCAGTTATAGAGTTCACTTCCACCTCCGCATCAGTTCTGTCCAACACTTCAAATCCAGACTAAAAGCTCATCTGTTCAGGCTTTCTGTTCTCTGTAGGAAGGGAACCTGTTCAGACGTCTGTACAGTTTATACTGAACTGTTGTTAATGTATTTATCTTCTTTAATGTTTCTACTGTTTTAACCTTGAGCGTCAAGAAAGGCACCCTTAAATTAAATGTATCATCATCATCATCATCATCATCATCATCATCATCATCATTATTATTATTATTTTTATATACATTTTAAACATTTTTTACACAAAATGCTCTGTTTCTAGTTTCTCAGATGGGCTGGATTTCTTCTCTAGATTTTTTATGGTTGTAAATTGGATGTTGTTGGATTTTAGGCACTGTTGTTGGGAAACTTATTGCCTGATTAGCAGTTTAATTATTGTTTTTCAAGAGTTTTGGTTATTTTCAGGTAAAAATATATAAACCTATTGATCTATTTTGATCTTTGTCTCCTTTTCTTAAAGGATGTTTATATATGCCAGATTTGACTCTGTAGAGTCAAATTGTCTCAAATCATAGCCAGTTACATTCAGAGTGAGAAAACTCAGTTTGAATGACTGTAAAATAAAAATGTTTTCCTGGCCCCACAGAAATTGGCTGATTAGTCATGTATAATGAGTCTGTGGTAGCCAGTGCCGTCCTCTGTGCTGTAGTGTGCTGGGACAGCAGACTGAGAGTAGTGGACACCAACAGATTCATCTGTAAGGACAGTAACGTCCTGGGTGTGGAGCTGGACTCTCTGACAGTGGTGTCAGAGAGGAGGACGCTGTCCATGACGTGCTGGACAGACACAGGAGCACGTTCAGCAGCAGATGATGCTCCACAGAACGCCACAGGAAGTCATTCCTACCTGTGACATCACACTCTGTGACTCCTCCCTTTAATAACTGGACTATCTTTCGTTGGCCGTATCTGTTTAAACGTACTTAATAGGCATATTACTTTCTACAGTAAGGCTAATTATTCTTATTTCATTTTCTATCTTAAAAAAATATAATATATAAATAAAAAAGATGAAAATAACAGGAAATAAGAGAGGGAGAAGAAAACATAATGTCCTTGTTCTGACGTGGTGACAGGTTGATGTTTCCAGCTCTCTGGTTTCATTTTAAAATCTATTTTATGAATCTGTTTATCTTGCTGTCACTCAGAACAACATTTAAGGTCATGACTGAAACTCTCGCTCTCTCTCCCTCATCAGTGTTTGATATCAGTTGCGGTTTTTTGTTTTTTCTTTGACTTCCTGTGACTTTTGATATCCATCTTTGGTTGTGATAAATTGTGTGTACTTCAGGACATCAGACCCTGCTGCTTTGTTGTGAGCTGTTGTGGTTTTTCACTCAGACCTGCCTGTGTCACCTTATATTTTTTAAATTTAAAGAGCTGTTTCATAATTTCAGGTGCATGTTTTCAGAAGTTACTTCTTTACATTTAGTGGTAAAGATCTGGAAGATTTTTAACAGTTTATTAAGTGATTATCTGACCAGCTCAGCCTAAAGAAATGATCTGATTAACATCCAGTCCTGGCTCTTGCTCCTCCTCCTAACGGCTCTTGTGATAGAGTTTAGGTTGCCCAGTCCTTTCTTGCCGTCATGTTTTTGTCCCATTATGTTCTCAGTGTGGTGAGAGGATGCAGGGAAAATCAGCAGACTCTCAGTGAACCCTCCGTGAGCCTCGGCTCTGCTGTGTTTGTGCTGTGAAAAATGACGTCTCGCCTCCCTAACGCCCACTGTGCATGCCGTGTAGTCCATCCATCTCATGTGTGAAGGCCCAGCTGGCACTCTGGGAGCTGCTTTTAGACTCGATGCATTTTTGTGTGTCTCCGTCCTGCCCGCTGTCGGTGCTGCTGGTGACTGTGGTTTTGTGTACGTGGTGCAGAGGGAGTTCAGAGGGAGGAGGCCCTGGAGAGTGAAGGCTTTACTCTGGCCTGTCCACTGAGCCTCAGTTTGTTTCTCCTCCCAGCCAGAGCTGGGCAATATGGGAAAAATTCTTATCACTATAATATTGTTCATATTGGGCAATATTGATAGAAATCAGAAAATTTCAGCCAAGCTGAATATTTCCGTTTTACTCTGGAGTGAGGTGTGAAGATGTGAATTTAGGCTTGAATATCGTTTATTGTCTTTCAGGAAATGTAGAAGAGGCATGTACTGCAGAACATTATACAGCTGCATTTCAAATAAGTGAAACGGCTGCATGAACTAAACTAAAATCTTCAGAGCAGTCAGAAGCTTTCAAGCTTTACAGGGGAGCAAAAAGCAAATTCTTTAGTCTGCTGGTGTCCACTACTCTCAGTCAGCTGCCCAGGACTCTACAGCATGGAGGACGGCACTGGCTACTCATGAACCATCCTGAGCATCGTCCAGCAGAGACTGAGGGACACTGACAGGACACTTAATCACTAGAGTAATTGATGGATTACTCAGTTACCTCTATAATCAGTAGCTGCAGGTCTAGAACCAGTTCAGATTTTCAGTCTGTTTGTGTTTTATTTGTTTGTAGCCGTCGACCTGTCAGTGTTGTAAGATTTTTCTGAGTATTAAACATGGTGTGCTGGCCCTTTTTAGATGAAGTGACAGCTGTTAACTGTTTTAACTTTTACTGCTGACTAAAGTTGTATCTTAAAGGCTCGTCTGCACTGCACCAGTGATCCTAATCACTACACTGGGAGCTTCTTGCTGTGGTTTTATTTCCTTGTCGGTGTTGATAGTTTGGGCTTCTTGGGCAGTTTTAGCAGGGTGGGTGTCTGTTACCTGTTCACTGCCTAACATTGCATGAATGAAGCTCTCCATGCTTGTCATGAATGGATGAATGTCATAAAGGAATGTTAGCTAGCTCAGATCCACAGCTCTGTGCTCGGTGCTCCTGTGATGCTTCACACCAAAGTTTCATCTCGTCTTACTTGAGTTTATACAGCCGAGTTGGAATCCCAACACCCCAACAACCAGGAGGAGACAGCAGCTGACTGCTGGAATGTAGTTAGGGAAATGTGCTTTTAGAGCTTTTTACAAACTCTTACATTTCCGCTGTTTTCTTTAAGTCTTTTTCTTTAACTGCCCAGCTCCAGCTGCCCTCAAATGGCAAATGTGAGTGCCTCCTCCATGTCTGATCGCCAGTGGTTTCACGAGAATTCCTGTTGGTGGGTTTTCACGACACAGCATGACATGAATTCGCTGAAGTTGAAATATTTAATCGTTTTGTGGTGGTCGTTGCGTAGACATTGTATATAAAAGCTTCAGTAGACGTTTAATTGTCTTGTAACCAGATCTGTTGGTGGGACATGGATCTGGATCAGAGGGAGCCGAATCACTGAATTTTATATTAATATTTCAAAACTGGAAATCTGTTAAAAAAAAACGATAATACAGAGAAGATTAATGATACTTGTTGGCCCTGGTAATCAGAAGACCCCTACCATTAAATTCATCAGATTTAGATGCCAGATGACCTTCAGTGTTTGTCATTAAACACAAATGATAAGCAGACTGAAAAATGTACCTTCAGCTGCTCCCTTTGTCGCCATGGCGGATTAATCCACATTGGTAATTTGGCGGAGGTTTTACACTGGATGCCCTTCCTGATGCAACACTCCATGGTGAGAGGGGCTTGTGTCCCCACCAGGAATTGAACCAGGGACTTTTCACTTGGAAGGTGAATGTGTAAACCACTACATTACACTACGGGGACACTAAAATAAATGGGACCCATCAGAGTAGTAAGTAAAGCAGAGACACCTCGATGTCTGAAACTGAATTAGCACCCTGGACAGAGGCAGGAGCTTTGAGCTTGGTTTCCTGCTGACGTTGGTAAACTGGTGTCTGCCGCTGCTGTGTCCGCTCATCGATATCTCGATAAACTCGTGTTGATGTGTAGGCGGTGTGCAGATGTGTTTGATGGGAACAGGAGCTTTGTGGTTTCTTTTGTGGCAGTGAATTTTGAGCAAGCTTTAGGTGGTAAATATTTATCAGGTGCTCATCTGCAAACTGTGTAATGGCCAAGAACTTTGTGAAAAATTTAATTGCTTTACAGGACTGAGCAGTTAATAATTGAAAGTTAAAATAAACTAATGGTAAACTAAGGAAACTGAGATGAAATAGGATAAGATGAGATAAAAGTCTTGCTCTGCATTCTTTTTTATCTTTTGTTACAGCGGCGCACTTTTACCCTTCTGTAAACCCAGGAGTCGGCACCCCTCCGAGTTTTGGTCTGGATTGTAATGTTCATAAAGTGAGCGCGTGTGCCCCTTCCTCCATCTGTACCTCCGCTGTGTTTTCAGGTTGTGTCTCCATCCGTCTGTTACAAATCTTGTTGGCTCTACAGGAGCTGATTTGTTTGCTGGATCTTTACCAAACTGGTTAATACCTATGGAGATCCGTTTTTGTCTAAGAGATTGTTGGGTCAAAGGTCGAGGTCACACAGGATCAAAAATACATTGCTGAATGGTCTGCTGGATCCTAGCCACACTGTGTGTATTTAACTTCTCACATTGCAGTACTCTGAAGGACCTGTGAACCAGAGGAGCTTAAACACGTGAGCTCCACTTTCTTTTGTTTGTTTTTTGTTTTAAGCATCACTTCCCATGAAAAGCATCTTATAAAGTAAAAGCTTTGAAATTATTTTTACCTAGAGCAACGATGTTACTTTTGTACCTCATTTACCATGCTAACGGTAACAGATGAAGCGTGACGAAGGCCGGTTTTCCTGTTTTTGAATATTACTGTTGCTCTTCACAGTTTGATGAGACACCAGTGTGGTGTGTGTGAACTCAGTGTTGCTTAAAACACACACACTTGTCACACCTCAGACCCAAGTACTGGTCTGACCAACTGTTTAGCATGAAAGGAAAGGTTGCGGTGAGCCACTTATAGACATGAAAAAGGAGAAACTAAGGTCGTTTCATATAGAAATGATCCTCTCCACTGATTAGCCTTTAATTGACTGAAAGTCCACCACGCATGGGTCAGTGTAAACCCAGCGTGTACCGGATGTAACTGCATCAGGTTCCTTTTTTGTCGAGGCAGCTGATACAGTCTGCTTGCTTTTTCCTGGTTGGCTGACGTCCACTGAAACGTTTAATTTGTACCACTTTCCCTGCTGTGCTGCCTTCATGCACAGTCGGTTTTCTTATTTCCTCAGCAGTGTATGTAAATGTGTGGATTTTAATGGTTAGACAAAATGAAACATTTACAGAGCTCTGAAAAATGACAGCCCCCCCCCAAAAAAAAAACCCAACAACAAACAAACAAAACAAAAACAAATAAACCCAACCTTTTTTTTGCATTTGAAGCTTAACGACTGACTGTGTCAGAAATGGTCGTCTCCCCCTTCTAGATTCTCCTCTCATTTTTTTCACATCACGTGTCATTTTCTCTCCCCCTCTATCTCGTCCTCTCACCCATTTCCAATTATAGCTCAGCCTCTCCAGAGTCCCCCAGACTAAAGGAGGAGAGCTGATTAAGTTTAATTTAGCTGCAGCTGTTAAATAGACTGGCAGCTTTAGCAGATTGTTGACATTCAGCAAACAGAGCCTCAGCACTGGCAAACAAAAGGAGGCAGAAAATTTGAAGTATGTGACCGGGTGTGTCTGTGAGGACAGGGTAGGGTTTATTTGCTCTTCTGTTAGATTACAGCTCTAATATGTGACCAGTGAGTCTGCAGACCAAGAGTTTGGAGTCAGTTCAGCCCCACAGTTGAGAAGCTTTGGCTTTTGGAAGCGAGCAGATCCAGAGACAAAGCTGGACACCTACACAAGTCACATTTTGCTGTGCAGCAGTGATATGTTTGGCTGTAAAGTCAGAATGTGCAGAGGTGGGGTTTTCCCTGCAGGCCAGAAACAGGAAAAACAGCAAAAAGGGAAAAAAAAAAAAAAATCCAGCAGTGTTTGGCGTCAGTCTGTCCGACTCTCCCAGGTGACTCTCCCTCCCTCGGTGAAGTTCAGCCTCATGTGGAACCAAACTAGATTTTCTGTCACGTCTGTTTGACAGGTTACATATCTCAGCCAAATCTATCTATTCATAATTCTATTCTATTCTATTCTATTCAAAATCAGCTGCTAGAAAAATTCCTTTTGTTTTTTTTTTTGGAGAGGAGGGTGTAGAGTACTGACAGGGACTAGAAGGAGAGATCACAAAATCTTAAAATCCTTCTACTCACTTACAAAGTCTTGAACAATCAGGCCCCATCCTATCTTAAAGACCTCATTGTACCATATGTTCCCATTAGAGCACTTCTCTCTCAGAGTGCAGACCTACTTGTGGTTCCTAAAGTGTTTCAAAGTAGAATGGGAGGCAGAGCCTTCAGCTATCAGGCCCCTCTCCTGTGGAACCAGCTCCCAGTTTGTCTTCAGGAGACAGACACCCTCTCTACTTTTAAGATCAGACTTCAAACTTTCCTTTTTCATAAAGCTTATAGTTAGGGTCGTCTTTGTCCATTGTAGAATCGAGGACCCGTTTGTCCTGCACATTGTGTAATGTCTTCCTTGATCCTAAAATATATCACCCTAACAATGAATGAACGTGGTCTACCTCCCTGTGGCAGGACTGACTGCAGGACTGAATGTGCTCTAATAGTGTTTGCTGGTCCAGTTTGTAAGACATCTTTGAGCGAATCAGTGATGAAGTCGGTTGGGCGAGGTCCCTCTACGTCTTCTCACAGGCCTCTGATGATTCCTGTGTGACCTTCCCGTCTTCACATCCATAGAAGCACAAATATCATGTTGAAAGTCAGATGTTATGTCAGCTCGAAGTGAAGCGATGGCAGTTTGTTTTGTTTAGATTTTTACTTTCATTCAGTGTTATAACTCAAAAACCAAAGGATACGAGGTTGGAAACAGCAGGTGTTTTCCTGACGTTATCACTTTCAGTATTTTTTACTTTGCACATGTGTACTTATGTCTATATATTTTTGGACAGTGACACAGTTTTGGTAATGTTGCCTGTGTACGCCACCGCAGTAAGTCAAACCATCAAAATGTGATTAAAGTGCAGACTTTGAGTATTATTTCAAAGGGTTTAACAGAAGTATTGCAGTAACTGTACAGGAATTACAGCTGTTGTATACTATAACATAATTTTATATGTAATAAGGCATTATGTAATCATATGTAATTGGACAGTTGACTGCTAAAATATTTCATGGTTAGATGACACACAGCAGATCAAAGATCTGAGTGTTGAGCAGCTGTTCACTAAACGCTCCAAAGAGATGCTGATTTAAGTCAGAGGTCTTGAACCTGTGGCTCTTCAGTCCACCTCCAGTGCCTCCCTGTGACGGACAAAAAGCTACATTGAAATGAAGAATGGTTATTTTTATTTATCACATCTTTTGCTCATTCCTTAAATCCTCCAGTTGTAAAAATGTCTACCCTGTACACCGAATTAAAAAAAGAAGTTTTAACATTTCATCAGCTAAAATGTAGCCGTGTCTATTTTCTGTGCCGGGTGCTGTAGCCTCGTAGTTTTACCATACCTCAGCAATGGTTAGCATGAATTTGTACCCATAAATGGCTTGTCTTTAGTCTTCCTAGCTGTGGATTTCAAAACTATAAAAGAAAAGCCACAGAAGAAAATGGAAATGTAATCCTGCATTCTTCTCTGTGGTCTTCCTCTTCTCCTCTTGCCTGGCAGCTCCATCTTCAACATCCTTTGTCCAATATGTCCACTATCCCTCATCTGAACATGTCCAAACCATCTCAGCCTTGCCTCTCTGACTTTGTCTCCAAACTTCTCAGCCTGAGCTGTCCCTCTGATGTACTCATTTCTAATCCTGTCCATCCTGGTCACTCCCAGCTAGCATCTCAACATCTTCAGTTCTGCCACCTCCAGCTCTCACAAAGCACCCCTGACACTTGTCTCCACCCACTCCACCCTGCCTGCACTCTCTTCTTCACCTCTCTTGTGCTCTGTCTGTTGCTTTGGATGGTTGATC
>VUQH01028285.1:13996-26585 GCA_015106775.1 Etroplus canarensis | reverse complement strand
CTTCCAGGGAGATCCAGACCGCCGTGCACCTCCTGCTGCCCGGTGAGCTGGCCAAGCACGCCGTGTCCGAGGGCACCAAGGCCGTCACCAAGTACACCAGCTCCAAGTAAACACAGCGGCTATCTAACTCAAACCCTGAGTATTTTGCCAAGTATTTCAGTAAAATAGGCAGATGATCCGCTGTGGCGACCCCTAATGGGAGCAGCTTAAAGAAAAAGAAGATTTCAGTAAAATAAACTGTGATATATTGCGATTCACTACCTTTTTGTATATATGAAGCTTCTTCAGTAACTGAAGAATTTGAAAATATACTTAGATCACGTAAGTGAACTGAAAAAAATCAATTGATTTTTATTTTTCTGGTCCTGAAAAAATCAATTTGTATTTGCAATATTTATAATAGGATATTGATATTTAGTGTGTCTGCATCGATACAATATTACCAGCCAAAATATCACGATACGATGCTGTATTGACCCCCCATAACCGCTATTATAAAATGTAAATAATTTAAATCTTTATCACACATCACTGCTAATAGTCATAACTATTTTTGGCTTTAACTTTGCATTTTCATTTCCATTTATGAAGTAATGGAACTGGAAATAATTGCAAAAAATTATTTACATTTATTACCAACTAAGCTGAACAATCAGGAAGTTTAAAACTTTAAAACATTGGTATAAAGCACCACAGGCTGCTGTGAGTCCTGTGTTCGTGCTGAAGATGATGCACCTTCAGCTGTTCCCTTGTATTCTCCCCGAGGAGGCGCCACAGCAGATTAAGCTGCATCTGTATTTTGCAGCAGTTTTAAACCGGATGCCCTTCCTGACGCAGGTGGGGGACACAGGTGGGGCTTGTGTCCCCACTTGTAATTGAACCAGGAACCTTTTCCTTGTGAGGCAAATGTGTGTTTGTGCAGAAGAACTGAACTACTTTGATATTAAAACATTAATATAGACTAAAGCTCAGCCACAGAACAAGCATGCAGGTTAGCCAGCAGCGATAGCAGGCAAAACAAGCAAAGCTGTCCACGCGCTGGTGAAGTTCTCTGTTTTCCTCCATGACTTTTATTTTTTAGGGTTTAATTATCCATTAATGTGCAAACATCCATGCTCAGCACCACTATAAAGGTTCAGCAAAATTAAGAGGATATAACAATGTAGATTTTTCTTTAAAGCACAGGGAGCCACTGGAGGGGGTTAAAAATGCCGCATGTAACTCCAGAACCGTGGATTTGAGAGCCCCGGCCTAAGATATTGATTCAGATAGTGTCAAAAAGTGTCCACACGTCAAATGATGATCACATGTTCAGCAACGGAAGGAAAAAGTCAAGGGCCCCTATCTGATGATAGAAATTCGTAGTGGTTTGCACATTCGCCTTATTAACGAAAGGTCCCTATTTCGATTCCAGGTGTCCCTCTTACCATGGAGGGTTGCATAAGGAAGGGCATCCGGCGTAAAACCTCTGCCAAATTACCAGTGCAGAGTAGTTCGCTGTGGTGTCCCCTTGTTTAAGAACATAAGGGAGTAGCCAAAAGGTGCAAAAACATGTATTTTTGATGCAAAGAGCATTGAGCTTAATGTAGTTCCCATTTTAACAGTTTAGCAAAGATGGACATTTTTATGATACTCTAAAGTAATGGGACAAACTAGCATAATTTTAAATATAAGGATTGTTTTTAATCCTTTGTTGAGGATCCTTTGCAATGACTGCCTGAAGTCTAGAACCCATGGACGTCACCAAATGCTGTGTGGTGACGTCCTCCCTTGAGATGCTCTGCCAGGCCTTTACTGCAGCAGACTTCAGTTGCTGCTTGTTTGTGGGTCTCTGTCTTCAGTTTTGTCTTCAGTAACTGAAAAACTGCTCTACTGGATTGATATAAGGTAACTGACTTGGCCATTCCGGAATATGCCATTTCTTTACTTTGAAAAAGTTTAGAGCGTTGATGCTGTGAAGCGTTTTTTTTTAATCATGGAAAGAATTCTGTGATCATCCACTTTAGTTGTCTTCCATGGTATTCCAGGCCTTTTTGTGTTGCAGCACTGCTTTTCAGCCTAATGATGGCCTCCTTCACTTGCATCTGTATCTCTTTGAGCCGCGTGTTGAGAGTTTCAGTGAACAGCTACCAAATGGAAGTTACTCCAGATCTTTTATCTGCTTTTGTCAAACTCCTTGAATCATAGCTAAAAGGCTGCACTTCAGTCATATTTTGACTGCTTGATTTAAAATCACTGTGATGTATAAAGAGCCAAAAAAGAAAAAAAATTGCCATCCTCTAAAAGCTTATGGACCTCACTGTATTTAGTAACCTTGAAAGTGTTGATGTTGATGTGGCTGCATTAAGCCTACATTTGCACATAGCATCTTTAACAGGGCTAAACATCATCAACAAGTAAGCATAGACGCCACCATAAAACTCAGATGGTATTGTAAGCCACTTCACTCCTTGCTAATTGGTCTGTGCTGGCAGCTAACACACAAACAAAGTGGAAGTAGGTCAGGAATGCATGTGTGAGGTTGTTTGATTAAAGCCCCTTTGACTGAGGTGGAAGATTTATATTGTTGGCCTGTATGGAAAATGCTTGTGTTCATTTTTAGTTCAGAAGACACTGAAAAATCATAGATTAATTGGTTTGGATGGGTTAACGCCAATGAGGGCTTTTCCAATTGCAAATCAAAGCAAATGGGCACCAAAAAAGGAGAACTGATTCAGCACTGAAGGAACGCAGCAGCAGCAGCAGCAGCAGCAGCAGCAGTACTTTCGAAAGCCTTATGATGCTGAGTATGTTTCAGTCTTCATTTTCCTGCTACTCAAAAGCAGCAGTGTGAGGAAGAGGAAGCAATATGGTATTACCTGGATATTTGTAGGCCTGGACATTTCTGTGACTGGCCTGTTGAGTATGACTAATTATTACTCAGCACTGTTCAGGAGACTTAGGGGGCCCATCTGCTGTCTTGAAGTTGGATTAGTGGTAAATGGATATGTAATTGTAGCTGCTTCCAATACTGCTTCTAAATCTAATCTAGAACTTATTAGGTTATTGAATACTTTATACTTTGACCCTCAAAGTAACTCCAGTTTCTCTAGTATGGCTTTCAGGGCCCTGGTACCAGTAGTGAAAATGAAAAAAGTAACTGTTGGAACTGGAGAATGTTTTTGTTTGAGTTGTGATGTCAGGCTGTCTGTGCAGAGATGAAGAGAACTCAAGTCACTCAAGTGGCTGAAGCCACTGTTCTCATACAAACTGTCACTGTAGAACATCAGAGAGGATCAAACAGAGCTTTGTCAATGTCCGTTGTTGTTGTCAGAGCTAATATTAAAAGCAGTAAAGACAAAATGTTAGCCATTAAATGACCATAAATCTATTTTTTCTATTGGCCTGCAGGGGGCGACTTGTTTGGTTGTATAAAGAGATCCGGTTGTATAGAAGTCTATGGCAAGATGGCTCTCAGCTCATTGGACCTATGACCTCAGTAAACATTTTCCTAATGAGTTTATGTGCTCAGTTGCTTCTTTCATGTCTTATTGATGACGTTAAGATGCTTATTTTGTAAACTATGGTCCAGATTGGTGTCCACAAGGATGATAAAGCAAACTTTAGGGTGGGCCTGTGATTCTACTGTATGAGTCTACAGTGTGCCTTGGTTTTTCAGTCAGATTGTCCTGCACTGTTACAGTGGCAACATTTAGGTCCATACGTTTTAGACAATGATACATTTATTTGGAATTTTGCCTCTGTACGCAACCACAGTCAAATGTGATTGAAGTGCAGACTTTCAGCTTTAATTGAGTGGATTTGACAAAATAATTACTTTAACGTATTTTATACATAGGCCCCCATTGTCAGAGGCTCAAAAGTAATGGGACAAACTAACATAATTTTAAATATGAGGATTATGCTGTGTGTCCTTCACTGAGATGCTCTGCCACACCTTTACTGCAGCCGCCTTCAGTTGCTGCCTGTTTGTGGATCTCCCTGCCTTCAGTTTTGTCTTCAGTAACTGAAAAACTTCTCTGTTGGGTTGAGATCCCACGACTGACTTGGTCATTGAACGATACCACTTTTCTTTGGGTTGACGAACTCTTGGGTTGTTATTACTGTATGCTTTGGCTCATTATCCATTTGCACTGTGAAGCGCTGTCCAATCAGTTCTGTCGCATTTGGCTGATTCTGAGCAAAGAGTATAACCCTGTCAGCAGCCCCATCATCAATAAACACTAGTGAGCCGGTTCCATTGGCAGCCACACATGGCCATGCTATAACAGTGCCTCCACCATGTTTGACAGGGGATATGGTATGCTTCAGATCATGAGCTGTTCCTTTCCTTCTCCTTACGTTTCTCTTCCCACCATTTTGCTACAAGTTCATCTTGGTTTCAGCTGTCCAAAGAATTTTTTTCAGAACTGGGCAGGCTTTTTTTTAGATGTTTTTTTGGCTAAGTCAAATCCAGACTTCCAGTTCTCAAGTGTAACTAGTGGTTTGCACCTTGTTGTAAACCTTCTGTATTTACATTCATGTTTTTTGATTGTAGACTTTGACAATGATACTCCTACCAATTTGAGAGTGTTCTTGACTTTGTTCAAGAGTTTTTCTTAAAAAGAATTCTATGATTATCCACTTTAGTTGTCTTCCATGGTTGTCCAGCCCTTTTGGTGTTGCTGAGCTAGCCAATGCATTCCTAGAACCAAACGTGATCCCGGTATGTTGAAGTGTTGGCTGATATCCCACTAATAGCTGCCTACTGTAGTGACCACCGTGCATGAAAGGGTTAATGCACTGCCTTTGTATTAAAACTGAAAGTCTGCACTTCGTTCACATTTTGACTGTTTGAGTTAAATTCCACTGGGGTGGTGTACGGAGGCAACTTGACAAAATATGTGTCAGTGTCTCGAAACTCGAAACAGTTTTTGTCAACTGACTGTTGATCAAACAAAACCAGATATTTAAAGATAACAGATTTTAACTCCAGGAAACAGAAGGAACTTTTAGAAACCTTTTTTTAAAATTATATATTTTACAGGCCAGCTAATACCTTAGTCTTCCTTCATCATGTAATGAATGAATGATTGTCAGATTATGGTGCTCACCACGCATTGTTGATCATAGAATTAGAATCACATTATTGATGAGTTTGGAAAATGCACACATTTTCGATGACCTAATATCAGTTCTTCCTAGCAAGTCTAAAGTCTTCAGCATCTGTATGGCTCCTTATGAGTGTCCCTGGTAGCGTAGTGGTTTGTACATTTGCCTTATAAGTGAAAGGTCCCTGGTTTGATCCCAGGTGGGAACACAAGCCCCTCCCACCAGGGAGGGTTGTGTCAGGAAGGGCTTCCGGTGTTAAACCTCTGCCAAATTAGCAATGCGAATTAATCTGCTGGTGAAGAATACAAGCTGAAAGGTGTGTTCATTTATAAGGAACCTTAATGGTGCTGAAGTGTCACATTATTAGGTCCACTAACTGCTGTTAAACCTTGTGCTTCTTGCATCATAATATTACAGGGCAGCTAGGTCTCCGAATGTGTTTTTATAGAGGCAGGAGGTCTGTGTACATTAAAATCATTTACCTCACTGGATTTTCAAACTTCTTTTTCTTTTTTTCTTTCGGATTAAATTTTCTAGTTTCCCATGAGACCACCCTGCGCCCACCCTATTTAAAGCGTCCTGGAAACGCCCCTGGCATGATGGTGCCACTAAATAAATAGTGGCAGTGTGACGCAAACGGCTGCCAAACGAACTTTTATTTTGTGCATGAAGGCGAGCTGGGCGTTTTATTTTGAAAGCGCCGTGCGGATGTTGTGGTTGGTGACGGCACTTGACGCTGGTGGAGGCAGCGCTGCAGTGCGGACAAACAGGCTGGAGCCGGAGGACCTGACACCCACAGACCGTCTCTCTCAGCCGACCCGGGTCACCCTCAGCCGGGCTTCGGGATCTGGTTTTGCCCTGGGTTTGACTCCAGGATCCGATCCAGGAGTCGGGAGAGAGGACCAGTCCTCCCCCTCCTCCTCCTCCTCCTCCTCCCTCCTCCTCAGCTGATGCAGCGGAGACTCGGAGGAGGACCCGGACCCGGACCCGGACAGCAGCGTGGTTTTAATGAGCGCCCCTGGACTGGTTTTGTGTCTGTGTGGACTCGGTGGACCTGCGGCGGGTCTGCCCTGAGGACGGCCGCTGTTACGGGAGACATAAATGGTGGTTTAATCCTGCGGGAGTCTGAGGCCCAGACCCTGGCCCCCTGTTAGAGGAACGGTGGGTTTTCTGGACCAGGACGTTTTGTGCCGAAATAAAATCCCAGATGAAGATTCCCAAAAGGCGGAAAAGGAGCGGACGGTGCGCCAGGTAGGCCTGATCCGGACCAGGTCTGGCCCGGACTGAGACCTTTTCAGTGGGTGTGTGTGTCCCGCAGCGATGCGTTATTGGGGGGAGAGGGTCCACCCATCCGTATCACGCAGTTACTCATGATGGGGACCGGTGCCGGCCGTGCCGTTGTAATTATGTTAAATTCATACCTTGGGTCAGTCCAGGCCAGATTTATTGATCAGCAGGATGTGATGGCGCGCATGCGCACGGAGGACCCATGACTGTGCACTGCAGAGAGGAAAGATTCAATAGAAGTGATGCAGAGGGAGGAGGAGAAGGGGTGGTGTTGGTGGGGTTTAAAGCAAGATCAGAGGGGAAGTGTGCCTCTTCATTCATTCATTCATTCACTCAGTTTGTTTTATTACCACAAAAATACGTCACATTAATGGAATCATTTCAGTTCATGTGGTCATCTGAGTTTAAATTATTTATTGCCAATATTTTACCTTCAGCATTACCCACTTGCGGTTTCTGGTGAAACTGTGGTGGGGTTGTTGCTGCTGCCAGACTTGCTCGAGACACATACCTGAGAGATCAAAGGACAGAGCTGCTTTGATCTGTGCGTTAATGTCCTTTTTTGTGACATTTTTAAAATAAATAAAATTGTAAAATGATGAAATTATCGCACCGCGAGTCGGTTAGTTCGGTTTGCCAACTGTGTGAGAGGAGATATGCTCCAAGGAATAATAATAATAATAATATTAATAATGATTAATAATGACGTCTTTAGCTGAGTATAACAACAACAATATTTTGCTTTGCAACAATCTCACTAAGTAGTAATTTAATAAATTTATAGATATTATTAATGGATCAAATGCAGCTGTGGCTCAGGAGGTAGAGCAGATCATCTTCCAAACAGAAGGTTGGCGGTTCGATCCCCAGCTCCTCCAGCTCACATGCCAAAACATCCCTGGGCAGGACACTGAACCCCAAATCGCTCCCGATGCATCCGTGGCAGCATGTGTTCATGTGTTCATGATAGTTTAAATGCAAGGCCTGGAATAAAGTGAAATAGATAATCACTAAGAGAAAATCATCCATTATTTAGTTTCAGGAAAACTTTTTTATGAAAGTCTTAGAAATGCTAAACTGAAGTAAAATATTTTTAACATTTTTCACGAGAAAAGTCAACTCAAGGCAGTTTACACTCACTGTACCCCAACAATCAGATGGCCCCCTATGAACAAGCACTTGGTGATGGTGGGAAGGAAGAACTCCCCTTTAATGTTACAGTGATGTTAACTCAGATTTATACAGTCTAATGTGTGGTGTAACATTTGGACCAAAATTCACTAATGACTAAAAATTGAAAGGGCTGATGATTTACATTTTCAGTAAATAAGCAGTCACAAAGTGAATAACATCCAACAACAAATGACCACATTGGTGATTTCTAAAATCGTTATTTAAAAAACAAACAAACATACATTTTATATCATAGAGGTGGGACTCACCACAGTACAATATCACAAAACTTAACTCATGATAAGATATTATTGTGATTATAAACATTTTGCAGTATGCTGATTATTGCTGTAACATACTGTTGCATTTTATCTGTTTTATCTGAAGAGATAAAGTTCTCAGTCTGTTCCTCTCATGTCAGTCATTTTTATTGCTGCAAAATGGCATTATCACGCAGACAGACTGACCAACACTGTCAATAAAACCTGCCATGAATGACAAACTGGACTGTTTGTGTTACAGTGTAGTCCAGCTTAATGAATGCAAACATGTGTGGAGTACTGTACTGCTACATGAATGTTGAACAGTGCAACTTGTACAGCAAAGCCCCTTCAGTAAGTGGAGAATTTGTGCATGCACTTTATATAAGATCAAGATATTCGGTGTCCCTGTGTAGATACACATTATGATACTATACTGTATCCATTTTTACATTGTTGCTTGATCAATATGAAATTATTTGTTTTATTTACAAAATCTTATGAGACAAATAATATCTTCAACAAGAAAAATATGTAAACTGAAAGCCAATTAAAAGAGTATTAAAAGAACCATTTTTGACAAAAAACAAAACTGTTTGGAGCCTTAAAATGAAGGCAGCATAGCCTAGATTCACTGCCTGCCCAAAAACATTCACCACTTGGATTTAACCAAGCAAACAGGTAAGCACTTTCCACTGGATAATAACTGCGTTGGTTAATATTTTTCAGCAGGCAGCAGGTTATTTATGATGCGGCGAGTAGCTTCTCATTTCTTAAACAGTCATGTCAGAAGACATATCCCACAGCCGTGGGAAAGATGTTACTTTGTTTCAGAAGAGTCAAATTATTTGCCTGCATCAAGCGAAGAAAGAGCTGGGGGAAGAACAGTCCAATGCGGTATTAAAACCTGGAAGGACGGTGGTCAGCTGTCACCTTTGAGGACGAAATGCTGTTTGGCTATTGTACAAATAAGTTCTAGTTGAGCTACACACACACAGAAGGAAGCATTAAATATAAATGGGTTATGATAGTTAAATTACAGTGTGCACCGTGTCTTTTACTTAATTAAATAGTAAACTTTTCATCCATCCATCCATCCATTTTTTTCCACTCATCTAGTTCAGGGTGGCAGGGGCCTGGAGCCTATCCCAGCTGTCCTAAGGTTAAAGGGTTGAGTGGGTTAAAAAAGATTGGGTTCTCTCCAGGTAACTTTTGGTGTTTTTCATTTTTAAATGTGTTATCCTACAGCTCTGTTCAGACTTGGCTCATGTTTCCACAGAGAAACACTGCTGCCATCTGATCGCAACATCAGTCCTCACATAGTAAATATGAAACTGTACTGTGATTGCCTTACTCTTTTTCCATCTGATGTCAGATTCACCGCAATGCTTTAAGCAAGTTCAACCTTTTCCAAAACCTTTCCATTGAAACCGAACTGTTTCTATCAATGGATTTACTTGCAGATGCAAAGAAATTGCATGTGGATTTTTTTTTACTGCAACTGTGAAATGTGAACTTGCTTTGTAAGAGTACAACCCCGTCCACTGCAGAGACAGGATGACACGGAATTAATGGAACTTCTAAAAACAGAGTGAGCCGCTTTCCAAACTTCATTTAAAAGCATAAAGGCTCGTGGTTCAAATGTCGTGAAAAGCATTTTAAGAGACCAGTGCCGCACAATAAGCGTTGCTTAACCTGTACAAAGCAGAACTGTCGGTCAAAGGTGCTGAAATGAAAGGAAATGACAATAAAAATGAGCTCCAAACACCTTCTGTGCTGCATTCAGCAGGATGAACTTGAAGTATTTTGGTGAATTTGGCATGAGATGAACATAGTAAATTATAACCGCATTGCTCAGGCTGCCTGAGGTTCTCAAGGTTAACATGGTGTATATCGGCCCTTCCTCCCCTACCCCCCATGATATCAGGTTTAGAGGACTGCTGTTGTCCTTCTCCTCCTACGCTCCTGGTTAACTGTGCCCTCTGTTTTGGCTTGTAGGCTAACACAGGAACAGGAAGGGTTTTGTCCCGCTCAGGATTTGTTGTAAACCGTAAGGTTTTCCGGAAGCTCAGAACTATGGTGAGCTCTGACCGACTTCATCAGTTTCAAACCGGAATGACGCAAACCCAGCTTCTGGCAGAGCACCCCTCCCTCTCCCCCGCCCGGTAGCAGATTAGTAGGCTTGTAGGTGAAGAAGCAAGACTGAGGTTTGATGGTAGTAAAAGTGTCTGTCTCTCCGATCTGCTGCTGAGACGCTCCAACACTCCAGAATGCACTGCTGCTGCTGCTGGGCCACAGAGTTCCTCTTTTTTACACTCATTTCACACTGCAGTGCAGATTATCAAAGTTAATACCAAGCTTGATGTTAAATGTTACTATAGCTCCAGGTCTGAAATAACACATAACTAAGAAATAACCAGTACAATGTTATATAGGTGACATATGTTGGTATTACATGCTAGGCAGTTGTATGTGAAAGAATATTTGATTATTGACGGTTGAGGGTAGCCTGCACAAACTATAAAAAGATGTGATGGATGCAAAATGCAAAAAGTTTTGTATAACATTGCAAACATACACTGTTAGTATCAGAGCCTATACAGTTGCTTTATCTGTTAGTAGTACAACAGACTACCAGCCTACACCATTCTACACATAAGCTGCACTATACCCTACTATCTCATTTATTACTGTTACCAAAATTCTTTTTGCTATATGTTTTCAACTAATGTATAGCCATATATTAACCATATCATACCATATTATTACAGTTCTGATTGGCCATTTACTCTGCACTGTGCTTGCTGTTGTGTAAGACTATTGCGGTGTATCCAGGGGAACCGTGTGGTCCCGCCCTCTGCAGTGATTGGCGGCTCAGCGGTGTGTTGAGGCCCGCAGCAGGTTTCCCTACCTCTCCAGTGTTACAGGCTGGTCTCTGTACATCTGCTGCTGCTGAACAGAGCTGTATCACTGCAGGTGCAGAGAAGCTTCCTCCCCTCCTTCCCAGTCCGTCCAGTCCTCTCTCAGAGCTGGTCTGACTGGAAACACAGCGGACACTTTCCATTGTTATCTGCAGTCCGCCTGAGCTCTGCATGCACTGATGACGGCCCGTGGCATTGCATGCAGTACAGCATGGTTTGGGGACTGACATGCATCACTTTGAACTTAAGATTTTCCCCCCACGGATCCACTGAAAGCTGATATCCATTCATGACAGATATGCTGTATCAGAGCAGAGAAAAGACAAGAGTTCTGCTCGGGTTGACTGACCAGGGAGCACTAAAGAAACGGGTGGTTACAAATGAATGAAGTTTTTAGTCAGCCAGCTGATGTTACTGTTTCAGTGTTGAACAGGGCAGCCACTTTAATGAGCAGTGTTTCTGTTTGTCTAGTAAAGACGTATCCTCTCCTGCAGTATTTTGCAGCTTTGCCAGTGCACCAAATAACACAGTATCATGAAGCGCTCCCTGCTTTATTACCTTGACCATCCAGTTTGCCCAGCCTTTGCAGTAATAAAAAAAAAACAAAACAGTTGACTCTTGAACTTATATCAGACTAACCTCAACAACACAAATGTGTAAAAATCTCTAGGACCTCTCAGGTAGAGCTCACTCCAAGGCTGTTTGATCCCCCAACAAGCTCTTCCAACTCAAGTCTCATAAACTTTTGCTGACCTTCAGCCCAAACTCATCCAACTCATTGTCAGATACCTCGATCTAACCACTGGATTTGCGGAGGTTGTTGGGAGCAGTACTTGACCTGGGAGTGTACACTACCTGCCAGGCCTCATTTAATCTCTCAAGGTCACCTTCATGGCCAGTTTCTTTGATTAAAAACCTTTTGGACGCATACGACAAATCAAGTTACAAGTAACTATGCTGTAAATTATTCTGGCCCCCCATCAGGATGCTTCCACTGGGAGGGCTGGGTGTCTTGTGTTGATAAAACATCAAATTGCTCCTTTCCCCCTCTCTTCTACTTTGATCTTAGAGAATATTCAGAAATTAAACACAAGCTTTCAGTGATTTCCAGCTTTTGAAAGGATATGTTTCAGTTCAGTAACTAACAGTTATCATTGTTGTTCATTCTTTATGTTTCCCACCAAATTACACACTTTAAAGGAGTTGTCCAGACACTAAAAAAATGCTCGTATTTTTTTTTTTCAGCAGAGAAGTTGGATGTTCACATTGATGCCAATGTCCTGAAATATGAACCTAAAACCAGCAGACAAAAGCTAAGCTTAGCATAAAGACGAAAAAGAAGAAATCAGGGAAAACTGCTTGTTTTGCTCTATCCAGAGTAAGAAAATACAGACTTTGTGATACAGTAGCTTTTGTTTGTTTGATGTGTACAAAAATGGAAATGTAAGGAGTTGTGGTTTCACAGAGAGGTTTGCTATGGATTATTTCTTGGCTGGGAGCAGTGACATCCTGGAGGGCTCTCCAGTTGGACGGTCCCTTTGTGAAATGTGTTGTAAAACAGTCATGTGAAAAATTTGGTTTTCACATGACTCTATGTAGTCCTGTGAAAACCTATGTACACCCTTACTGTTTCCATAGGAGTCCAGAGACTCGCCTGCGAGTCCCCATCACATGACATAAAAGCAAGAGTTTGGTCATGTGATGGGGACTCGCCAGCATGTCTGTCAACTTCAGAGGGTTAAGAGGGTAAGTAGCAGCCAGCTTATTCTAAAGAAATGCACCTGATTAACTGATCATCAGCACCTCTATAAAAGCAGAAGCTTTGGCCATTTGCCGGTCTAGAGCATTCAGGCGTGT
>VUQH01028279.1:7501-18614 GCA_015106775.1 Etroplus canarensis | reverse complement strand
GGGGAGAGAGTATTCTCCCCAAGGGATCACCACAGCTGAGGTCTTACGCCGGCTGCCCTTCCTGACACCCTCCATGGTAAGAGGGGCTTGTGTCCCTTGAACCAGGGACCTTGCTCTTGTAAGGCAAGTGTTTAAACCACTATGAATAGAAAATTTGAAATTTTTGGTTCACATCATCAGGAGAGAGGTACAACAGTGAGTGTCTACAGCCATCTATAAAACACGGGGGAGGCTCTGTCATGGTTGAGGGTGTATTTCAGCCAGTGGTGTTGGAGAGCTTGTCAAAATTGAGGCAATTACGAACACAAAAAAGTACTGTCAGATTTTGATCCACTATGCAATACCATCTGAAAAGGGTCTAATTGACAAAGGCTTCAGGCAACAGTCCCTAACGTACTGCTAAAGCAGTAAAAAGCCTACCTAGATAGAAAAAAACCACACCATTCAACACTATCAGTCATGTATTGGCCTCCTCAGAGCCCAGACCTGGACATTACTGAAGCAGTGTGGTATCATCTTGACAAAAAACAAAAGGCAGAAACCATCCACAGAAGAGCTTTGGAATGTCCTTCAAGAAGCCTGGAGAACTATTCCTGAAGACTATTTAAAGAAATGACAAGAAAGCTTAGCTAAGAGAGTTCAGGCTGTATTCAAGAATAAAGAAAATATTGACTTTCAAGCTCATTAGAATTGTACAAACTGTTTTTTGCTTTAAGCACTGTATTTCCAGTTATCTTTGCACATGTTTCAATAAATGGCTGCACCTATTTCCCATTTTCCCAGCAAAGAAATTAGGGGTGGCTCAAGACATTTGAAACAGCACTGTCAGCATCTAGTATTGCAAGTTCACCGCAAAGTAGGCACTGAACAGCTCATCCAGTAACATAACAGTAAGAGAACTATAAAAACATAAAGGTTAAATAGGAAAAAGAAACATCAAAATAGATCTGGTGTACATGCATGTGTTGACAAAACTGCCAGCTACAGTGTCCCTGTGCACTGTGACCTGCCACCCCTCTACTCTCAGCTATTATTTTAAGAAAGCAAAGTGCCAATTAAATTATTTTTAAACAAGATTTTTATAAGAATTCAGAAAGCGTAACTCAGCTGTGGAATTTACTTGAGATGGTCACAAACGTGTGTGCCCTATTTTTGAGCCCTGTGCGTGCGTCTGCTCTGAGGCCTTGACGTGCTTTGGGCAACATAATCTCAGCTAAGATGAAAAGAATAGCAAATAAAATGAACAACACATTACAGCAACAAATGCTGCTTAGGCAACAGTTACAGACGACAGGTGTCAGGCGGTAGGTGTGTGCACGGACTTTACGGTGGCATGCTTTAATAAATGCACACTCAACACCTCCTGCAGCTGCTTTGCAACAGAGTCTAGACGCACAAGAACACTACAATAGGTTAAGAAGAGGGCAAAGCCGGAGAATGACTCAAAGATGCCGCAGGGTTATGTCACTGCCATCAGCTTAAAGTGATCCCTGTTTGCGTTGAAGGCTTCAAATGCTACAGAGCTTATGAAATAAAAATGAAAGGCGCCAGGTGAAGAAATCTGCTAAATTCCCAAAGCGAGAGCTAGTGCACGCCATCGTTACGGTGTAATATCCTTAGTAAACAAAGTCAACACAAATGCACAAACACACAGAACTGATGCAATCGTATAGATGTACAACATCCATGCAGACGCACATTAAAAAGGACAAAAAGGGAGAGAAAGTCACAAGTAGAAGGAAACTCCCCATTTCTGCTTTTAACCATACAAACCTTACCCTTATCTAAACCAGTAGCTCTTATTATGCATGTCTTCTCTGTCCTCTTTCTCCCTGTTTGAATATTTTGCATTTGTAATAAACGCACAGCTATCACAAAAAATATATAACAAAAAAAATACAATGGGGGGGGGGGCAGTAGAAAAAAAAAAGGAAAAGAGGAAAACCAGCGGGAGGCGGACACAGTACTAAAACACAGGACCCAAACAAACACAGAGTGACAACAAGCGGCAAGAGCAGGAGGCAGAAGAGGAGGAAGAGGAGGCACCTGTGCGCCGCGCCAGCGCTCCTCCCAGTGCTGCTTCTCCAGCTGTGTGTGCTCGACAGTCAGCTTGAGGCTGGACAGCTGGGTCATGAGCGACTGGTAACACACATGGAGAGAGTAAGAGATAGAGAGCTAGAGAGAGTGAGAGACAGACAGGAAGAGGGTAATGACGGGGAGAGGTTTAGAGATGTGAAGAGAAAGGAAGAGCGGGGGGGTAAAAAAAGTGAAAAGAGCAAGCCGCAGAGAGGGGTTAATAGAGAAGAGGAGAGGATACAAATAGTGAAGGAGGGAGAGGAAGAGAGGAGGAAGGAAGCACTGTAAGCACAGAGAAAGCAATGGTAGTTCGACCTCCTTCAAATAAACCAGTATCAAACAATGTGTTACAGAGACTTTGTCCTAAAGTAGCCTATCTGCTGCTGAGCAAATAAACATACAACATAAGAGAGGTGAATAAACCTCTGATTAGTTCCTCCTGGTTAGAGAGGATCACCTGGTGACGAAATATTGATGTACAGTGATATAGTAATACTTGTTGTTCAACCGTAAATTGTTGCCTTTTCATCCTCCTACTTCAGTGTTTCATAAAATAATTCTAACAAGGTTGTTTTGCTAGATTTGCACCACAATTTATTCTGTTATACAGCTGCTCTGCATTCACAATGATACCTTCACTTTCTGCAGTCGTTGTCATACATACATGCATTTATCACATTAGGAAACTCTGTCCTCTATAGAGCACAATCTGCTGTAGCAAACTGACTAGAAACTCATAACTTTATGGAACAGATCCACATTTTTGCAGCAAGTTTGATGACAAGCATAATGTCTGTGATATTAAGTTAGCAAGCTTAGTTTGCAGTGCAGTTAGGTTAGTTTAGCGAAAGACCAGGAGCAAGGGGAAACATGAAGCCTGGCTTTGTCTAAGGGACGCTGAATCAGCCTCATGGCACTTCGAAGCTCGTTAAGTCACGCTACCATTTTATGTTTTTATTCCATACAAAATAAATCTCAGCTATAAAAGCAACAAAAGATTTTTGAAATGCAATGACTCAAAAATGATTTTATACCTATATCTTATTAAAAAAATTGCACAAAAACAAACTTAGATTTGTTTTGGTTTGGTTTTAACATATATGCTCATTTTGAACTGAATGCCAGCGAGATCTGAATAGGGGACAACAAGTAACTTGAAAAGTTCTGCAATGCTTAAGAAAATATGTGGTGGAACATCTTAGAGACTAATGAAATCAATCTCTCTCTCAATACTACTTTAGAATGGTCTATTAAAAGGATCCTAAAGAGGGGTTCAGTTCTCTGTTAAAACCTCTGTGGGAAAATAGTTCAACTTCAATATGAAAGATAACATTTCTCTATATAAAATAAAACGATTTGAGGAATTAATTTCATTTCATTGTGCATGTAATCATCTATGGTATATACATTACAGGGACAACAGTATTAGGCCACACCTCTTAATCACTGAATTCAGGTGTTTCATTCAGTCCCATTGCCACAGGTGTATTCAATCAGGCACCGAGCTCAGTGAAATCACCTGTTGTACTATAATTGGATGCCACCATTGCAGCAAATCAGCTGGTGATTTTTATGTACCCCTATGTGGCGAACCACAAAGAGTTGCTGAGGCACTTAGTGCAAAAAGTCATCAGCTCTCCACTGACTCAGTAACTGTAGTTTCAAACCTCCTCTAAAAACATTAGCACAAATTCTGCAGCGGAAGCTTCATGGCATGGGTCCCACCAGGCGCTGCACGGTGTTGTGAAAAGCGTGCCGCTACTAGACTCTGGAGCAGTGGAAATGTCTTCTCTATCTGGCAGTCTGATGGACCAATCTAAGGTTGGTGAATGCCAGGAGAAAGTGGAGGAGAGATAAGGTTATAGAGATTTGGTCTGGGCCCCCAAGTTCCAGTGAAGGAAAATCTTAGCGCTTCAGCTTACCAAGATATTTTGCACAATTCTATGCTTCCAATGTTGTGGGAACATTTTGGGGAAGATCCTTTTCTGCTCCAGCGCGACTGAACCAGTACACAAAGCAAGGTCCATACAGGCATGGTTCAATGAGTTTGATGTGGAAAACTTGACTTGCCTGCTCAGAGGCCTGACCTCAGCCCCATCTCACACCTTTGGGATGGACTAGCTTGAAGCCAGGTCCTCTAATCCAATATCAGTGTCTCACCTAACAAACGCTCTTCTGGATGAATGAGCAAACCATAAAATCTTGTAGAAAGTCTTCCAGTAGGGTTGGAAGCTGTTATAGCTGCAAAGGGTTGACCAGCGCCATATTAATGCCCACGAATTTGGAATGGGATGACATAAAAACTCTTGTAGGTGTAATGTGTAGGTGGCCCAATACTTTTGTCTATTAAATACTGCTACTTTGCCATCAATGCCACAGGAATCTGTAACACCGATTCAAAGAGAGCATCTTTTTTTTTTCTACATACTGTCTTAGAAAGCATACTGCTTATATACAAGTGTATGCAGCCCACTTTGCCTCAGTATCCTTTAAAAAGTACCTTGGTGGCTCTCAGCTTCCTCTCATACTGGCTCTTCTCTCCCTCCAGCTCCTCCACTTTGCTCTTCAGCTGCTTAACTTCCTGCTGCAAATCCTGCAGAAAAGCCAAAACACAGCATCCTTTAGTTAGCTGCATTCAACAGTCTGAACCAACTCTCACGCACGGGCACAATGGTGCACAATTTCCTGAAGTTTCACATTTCAAGAAATTCTGAAAATATTATAAATTCCATCTACATGTCAGACTCAACAGGAGGTCTGTCTATGTTGACTGGGCACGCATGCCAACATATAAATGGGAGGGTATTCAAACATCAGGTTTGCATTCAGTGCAGTTATAAAGGTCTCCAGGGCCGGACAGTACAGTGGTTAATAAAGGAAACATGATCCTCCTGAAACAGACACCACAACGTGCAGTTAACAACCAAGAAAAAAGATGAACCCAGAACACGACTGAAAGCCTTCCGGGCTGCACATCTGCCAGCTGCGCACTGCCACCATCTGAGGGAAACCTTGGACAGCACTGTTAGAGGGATTGTAACATGACCCATCCACCTGATCAGTGTAGGAGGAAGCCGACAGATGTAAACTTTGTTAGTAGATGGGGGAATCACTGTCATGCAAGCAAACCACAAATCAAATGAAAACACAATTCTGGTCCTAAAAACAAGTTTGAAAGGATTTATAAAGAAACAATCCTGATCAGTGCCACACTTTATTCCAAATGTTTCAAATACTTGAGGAGTTTGTCAGAAAAAGATGCCTGAGTACCAATCAGCAAACTAATACTCATACCGCTAAAAGTGTTTCTAGGGCAATAACTCCTCAAATGGAAAGAAGCATTTAGAAAACCAATCAAAAGTCTAAATATCTGCAAGAACCAGAGCAGAGCATGACCCCATCCTGCAGTACACACACAGACACACTACAACAGAGGCTGTTAGCTTGATTCTGTGGAAAATTCCAAATACCGGGTGGCGTGTGGACTGGTTAAAAGGGAAGAACAGAAGAGAAGAGAAGAAATGATGGGGAAGGAGGGTAAGATGAGTTCATCCATCAAGTCTCCCTACGTGAACAGTCTTTTCTCCACTGTGTTTCCAGGCATCAGAGCCGGGCAGGCTCAGGTCCGAGTTGGCCAACCCCACTTGAGGGCTGCAGCCCTGGGCTTGGCTGCCTCTGGGCTCCCCCTGCTGGGCCTCCTTCTCCTCCAGAGCCCGTTTCTCCTGGATGCGGGTGCTGATCTCCTCCTGAAACCTGCACATCTGCTCCTGGAGCTCACTGATGAGATTTACCACACACTGGGAGGTTGGGAAGACAAATGAAGGGTGGCAGAAGAGGTGAAATGGTGAGATGAGGAGAAGAAAGAGAGGAACAAATGAAAGTCAGTTGAGGGGAGAGGAGAGGAGAAGAGAGGAGAATAAAGACATGAACTTTTTTGTTAATCAAGTCAGTACAAGGAAATCGATGTTGCCGTATCTTGATCACTGTTGGGAATTATAGTAGAACCTCAGAAAACAGAAAAAAATGACAGAGAAAAACACAGAACATAAACATTTACAGCAAAACTTAAAGCGGAAAAGGAATGGATAAACCCAATCAGACTCTGGTAGAATCCTAGAAAAAATGGGGAGGCATTACAACCAGCAGAGCAAATGACAAACAAGTGATAACACAACTTAGGAACCCGAAAGCAATTTTCCTGAACACAAACATATACTCCTATATATTTTTATTTGGTCATTAAATGTTTCCCTCCTATTGTATCAGTGCTTCAGCAGTGAGAGCAGCCAGGGGATCCTGCCTCACCGACTTACACTGGTGAAATAGTGTGATCAGATACGGGTTCAAATGTGCAACTGAACACACACACACAAGTCCGAGCGTTTCTGCCCCACTTCCCCGCTGCTGAAATGTGACCGCTGACAGGAAAGGAGCGGTGAGTTTACTCTTAAGGTTATTCTGGGGTCAGAGGAAAAAGCAGACAGTCCAGTAGAGTTTGGAGAGCAACAGCGAGGGGACAAACACCTCCTGTCAGACAGAATAAGAGTGCGGTGGTTACGAATGGGGTTGTGTTGTTTGGGAAAACTGGACTCCTACTGAGTGGATGGATCACTGTGCCTAATTAAATCAAACAGGGGACACAAATTTGTCTCAGAGGGCCTTATTTATGATTCAAGATCAAAAGGTCACACACAAAAAGTTCATTTCACATTGCACATGGTTTGCATGCAGCTTTCTGGCCACAGAAACCCATGCCATGAAGCTCCCAGTGCACAGATTTTGCGCTGTTGTTAATGTCAGTGGAGGTTTGGAACTCTGCAGTTACTGAATCAGCAGATGTTGGACACTTTCAAACACTATGCCCCTCAGCACTCAGCGACCCCGCTCTTTAACTTTACATCATCTGCCTCTTAAACGCTTCCACTTTGCAGTGATACCACCTAGAGTTGATGGTTGAATATCTCGGAGGAAAGAAATGTCATGAACTGACTTGTCGCAGCGGTGGCATCCTATTACAGCACCACACTGGAATTCAGCGAGCTCCTCAGAACAACACAATATTTCACAAATGATTGTAAAAACAGACTGCATGGCTAGCTGCTGGATTTTATACAGTTGAGGTAATGGGACTGAGCAAAACACCTGAATTCGGTGATTAAAAGGTGCGGCCCAATACTTTTGTGCATGCAGTGTACTGGGTGACGCTGGTACTGCTGTACTCAGCCATTAAGTTAAACAATCCCATAATAACAATGAATACCAACTCTCCTGTTCAAACATATTCATGCAAGCTCATTTCAAACTGGAGTCGGTCTACTTTCAGCTTATCATTTACTCTTGGAGATTAATTTACACCCACTATACTTCTTGCAAACAGATTTAACAGTTTCTCCATCCTTTTATCCAACCAGTTCAACTGTCAGCAGTAAGTTGAGCAAATATTTTCAATGCTACCACACTTTCGCATGCCTATTTTAACTGTTTATCTGTTCTGTTGAGCTAAAAATTTCATTTGTTCCATACTGTTAAGACACGAATTCAAATTAACACTAGCCTTCCAGTTAAAAATTCAAAGCTTCTAATAAAAATTCTGAATAACAATAAAAATTGGATAATATTTTATCATAGCACGCAGAGTAGCGGATCTGGATTGACCTCTGTCCTCCGAAGACATGAGGAAATTCCTGTGCAAACTTCTGATTTTAGACAGTGGCAACAATGACACCTTAAGAGGACATCTGTAAATGTAAAGATAACTGGCATAAACGGCTACAGGTTCCATTAGTGTGACCGTCAAGATTTCTCTCTCCATCACTGAACCCAAATCTATTTTGCAATCAGGTCTCTAAAAGAAGGTATGGTGCAGGGTTGTGTCTCAATGACACATATTGTGCTTTTTGAAACAAGCTCACAGTCTGTAATGAGTCTCTTGTAAAGGTTGGGGTGTTTTTTATTTTTTCCATCACTCTGGCTGGCTACTGGTTGCCATCAACTGCCACACGCTCCTAAGATTTAAAGATGGGTGGCACACAGGCTTCTATAGCAAATAACCCTGAGCATCAGGGTTATTATAAGATGCTTGAGCTCCAGCCAAGTCTAGTCGCATGAAAAACAGCTCCATGACCCAGAAGTTAGACCAATAAAACCAAACAAGACAGGAGAGAAAAACAAGAGACGTGAAGGCACACAGAGGAGCTTATCTAACTTTTTTGTTCCTTATGCACACATTAAGAGATCAGAAAACTGCTGCCCTTGAAAAATTTGTTCCTGAAAAACTGTTTTACTATTTTCAAGGTGTTCATGAGACGGCAGTGACTTTGTGCGTGGGTGGTGCTGGTGTGGTTTCCTGAGGCGAAAGTGTTTGGCCCCCAGGAATGCTCAGAATGGAAGCTTGCCATTCCTCCTGCCAGCCCACCGGAGCCTCGCAGCTGTTACTAACCACACACACACACACACACACACACACACACACACACACACACCCAACCCGACTTTGCTGACAAAAATGCAGACTGGTGTCAGCCCCATCACAACCTAAACAAAGCAAAGCACCTCAGCTGTGTACACCGGATGTGTTGGATTTTGTGAGCACAAGAACGTTTTCACAGCACTCTGTACAGTCATGTGGAAACGTAAGTATACGCCATGATCCAGCGGCCTGTTGAACCGCCTTTAGCAGCGATAACTTTAAGCAAACATTCTGGAAGAATGTTGTGGAAGAATTTTGGCCCACTCTTCTTTTTAACATCGTTTCAGTTCATTGAGGTTTAAGGGCATTCATTTATACGCAGCTCTCTTAAAGTCCTGCCACAGTATTTCAATTGGGTTGAGGTCTGGACTCTGACTGGGCCATTGCAGAACCTTGAATCTTTTCTTTTTCAGCTATTCTGTTGCAGATTTGCTGCTGTGCTTGGGATTATTGTCCTGTTGTTTAACCCATTTTCGGCCAAGCTTTAGCTCACATTTGAGCCAAGAATTCTTTGGTATAAAGAGGAGTTCAACAACTGTAAGGAGCCTAGGTCATGTGGCTGCAAAACAAGCCCAAATCATCACCCCTCCAAAAGGCATTTGTGGTGACATGTTGCGTTTGGTTTTAGCTAGACATGGTGCTGTCCTATATGGCCAAACATCTCCTCTTTGGTCACATCTGTCCAAAAGACATTGTTCAGATGCAAACCTAAGCCACACTGACACGTTCGTTTTAGAGAGAAGAGGCTTTCTTCTGGCAATCCTTCCAAGCAAGCCGCTCTTCTACTTTACTGTCATAAGCTTTAACATTTACCATGCTAACCGAAGCCCGTAGAGCTTGAGATCTACCGCTTTGGTTTATCGCAATTTCTCTGAGTAATGAACAGTCTGACCTTGGGGTGAATTTGCTGGGACATCCACTCCAGGGAAGATGATGACATTGTTTCAACACACAATTTATAGAGGTGGTCACACTGGCTGTAGTTTTTCAACAAAGTATGCCTGATGTCTGTCAGGCTGGCTGTTAGAAAAAGGACTACTTGGTAATACACTGTGCTTCTTAGTCAGGAACAGAACTGCTCACTGTCTTGCTTTAGCCACTATAGCAGTGTTGAATGGATAGTTACGGCAATGTTGGTTGGTCAATCAATTTAAGACTTCTCATTTAAGACTACTGCAATAAAAATGCTCACGGATAAATTGCCATTTTTTCCTCGCAGGCACTCGTTAAACCCGTAAGTCAAACCTTACTTATTTATAGTTCAACTTCTCATGTAAGGACACGAGAGGCTGATGTTTGCAATATGATCTGTGCAATGTTTTGTTTGTGCCTGGGCTGATGAGCACATGCCGACTTGAGCCACTGTTATCCAATGCAACACGGATACTGAAAGGCGCGCCACAGCATTTTAAATAAACAACAACAAAACTCATCCCTTTTTTGGTTTTACCTTCAGCTGCTCCCTTGTATTTTTCCCCAAGGGGTCGCCACAGCGGATCAATCCGCATTGGTAATTCGGCAGCGGTTTCACGCCGGATGCCCTCGCTGACGCAACTGAGAGGGGCTTGTGTCCCCACCTGGAATCAAACCAGGGACCTTTCGCTTGTAAGGCGAATTAGTAAATATGCCAACATGTTCACTGCAGTTTTGTCGTCCTTTTTAAAGGTTCATTCAATTTGATATTGCATCTATGTGAGCTTTGTACAAGAAGCAAAAATGTTACCAGAAGAGTCAGATCGCATTTGGTTTTGTCACAGAATCCGACATCACTGGCAGATATGTCCTGCAGGATTCGTTGTGCGGATATCATGCATATTCACTTAGTGTGCACCTTACAGGTCAGAAAGCAGTATTTTTGCAGTATATCCTGTCATTTGTCTTTTAATCTACTGTCTGTTACTGTCTTTCATCTGGTTTTTTCTTTTCCCTCTGCCCTCTCTTCTTTCATCCCTTCTCTTCACTGCCTCCTCCTCGCTGTCTACTTCCTGCTGATGCTTATCACACTCCATCCATGTTTGGTTGCAGAGTATGGGCCCCTGCGTGTCAAAAACGCTGCATCATGTTTATTCAATCAAAGCACGGCCCTGGATGCCTTGTGATAGCTTTATACACACACACACACACACACACACACACACCCAACCACATGAGCAGCCTCAGTATCTGTTGGTGCCAGTGGGAAGCAGCTGGGTGTCACAATGAACAAAGTCCACACAAAGAAAGTAGTGAAGACATGCAAAGACTGCTCTGCTAGACTTGGATGGAGTGCATGTATATGTGCACCATTACTGTGTGTTCTGTCAGCGAGAAAAACTGTCTTAATGCAACCCTCCAGCAACACAGTAACAGAAAACATGCTGCCGAGCTGAACAGAAATGCTAATTCAGGAACACACACAAACCTAAAAGCCTCTTTCACGTATTTAAACATCTTTACAGCATCTAAATGTGTCAGCTTCATGAGCACTGTGGTGACTTTTTTGTAAAAGATGTGATGGCCTTACTAGGTCAGATCTATAAACAGTGATCAACGTGCTCTGGAGGAACGACACAAGTAAGGGAAAAGCAT
>VUQH01028277.1:50740-96203 GCA_015106775.1 Etroplus canarensis | reverse complement strand
CTGGAATGGTTACATTATTCTTTCTTCGTGAATTTTTACGATCAACTCATTTTTTACTGAGTTTTGGTGGATTTATTTTAGGTGGTCTGGGAGCAGACACAGCCTCTATAGGGATGGGGTTTTGGGGGGGGGGGTGACAGGAGGAGAGAAACTGCAGAGAGGTGTGTAAGACTGCAACTCTGCTTCCTGGTTCCAACTCTGGACAGTCATGTTTTTGGGGGTTTAATAAAATCGTCCAGATTTCTACAAATGAGAGCTGCTCCGTCCAAAGTGGGATGGATGCTGTCTCTCCTAATAAGACCAGATTTTCCCCAAAAAGTTTGCTAATTATTTATTTAATTTAAGACATTTAAGATCAGGCTTCAAACTTTCCTTTTTGATAAAGCTTATAATTAGGGCTTAGTTATGCTGCAATAGGTTTAGGCTGCTGGGGGGCTTCTCCAAACTGTTCCTACAAAATTGGAAGCATGGAATTATCCAAAATGTCTTGGGAAGATGACGCATTAAGAGTTCCCTTTACTGGAACTAAGACACTCAGGCCAACCTCAGAAAAACAACCCCGCCAAACTACAACTGGCACCATGCAGTCATGGAGGTAACATTCTCCTGGCATTTGTCAAACCCAGACTTGTCCATCAGACTGCTAGATGAAGAAGTGCGATTTGTCACGCCAAAGAAATGTTTCCACTGCTACAGAGTCCAGCAGTGGCGTGCTTCACACCACTCAATCTGACGCTTTGCATTGTGCTTGGTGATGTAAGGCTTGCATGTAGCTGCTTGGTCATGAAAACCCATGCCATGGAGCTCCTGGTGCTCAGGTTCTTTGTGCTAGTGATGCCAGATAAAGTGTGGAACACTGCAGTTAAGGCAGCATAAAGTGGCCATTTTTGTGCACTATGCTCCACAGTAATTGGTGGTCCCTCTCTATAACTTTCCTTGGTCTGCCATTTTGTGATTGAGTTGTTGTGGTTCCTAAATGCTTCCTCTTTGCAATAATACCACTTACAGCTGATGGTGGAATATCTAGGAGGGAAGACATTTCATCAAATGTTGTGTTGTAGTGGTGCCATTCTATTACAGTACCACGCTGGAATTCAGTGAGCACTTTGAAATGACCTATCATCTAAGAGGGAAGAAATTTCACAAACTGTCTCGTTACAATGATGGCTAGATGCTTGATTTTATATACCTGTGGTAATGGAACTGAAACACCTGAAGTTACTGATTACGAAGTGTGGCCCAATAGTTTTGTCTATATAATGTATTTGCTATTGTGTGTGTGCGTGTGTGTGTGTGTTATAGGACACAGTGGTGGCTCTTCAGGCTCTGGCTCTCTACTCTACTCTGGTGTTCAGTTCTAAGGGCTCAAGCAAAGTGACAGTCTATGCTCCCAGCTGCCAGCTTACGTTTAATGTGAATCAGAACAACAAACTGCTCTACCAGGAGGAGACAATAAAGGAGGATGTGGCAGGAAAGTACATCTTGGAAGTGAAAGGCAGTGCAACTGTTGTGGTGCAGGTCAGTGACAGACTCAACCTGGCTGATTGAAATAAAGATGAATTTTGACTGTTCATTTATAAAATAACAAGAAAGAAAAAGGTTTACATTTTCATATAAATTTAATAATTGATCATTTAGGTATCTGAGGTGCAAAAAGAGAATAATAAACAATTTTAGCATGCAAGACAGTTGGGAACTGCTAACATGTTTTCTTTTAAGCAGTTTATTCTATAATTATAACTGTTAAAGCAGGGTCCCCCTTTTTTCTAACTTATTTTAGATGAGACCAGAGAAAAATAAATGGTTGATGCTCGTGTTCACTTTTTAATAAACATCAAATCTTCCTTGGTTTCCTGTTTCCCAGATTTCTGTCAGGTACAACATCCCAAATCATTATGATTCTGAAACTCTGAGCTTGGAGGTTGAACCAGAGTATGAATACAGCAGCCCATCTTCAACACCCCTACTTAGACTGAATATAGAGTGCCTGTAAGTAATCAATATGCAAATTACAGATATATTAGAGGAATGTTGACTGTAGTAATTTGGGGTAAGGAACTGTTGGATAAGCATGTGAGAAATGTAATTTCTACTCTAAACCCCAACAGCTGATTTCAAAAAACATTCTTGAAACTGGTCTGTAGGGTGAACACTAGTCTTAACTTTGAGCATAGATTACACAGTAGGCGGGGCGCAGAGAAGTAGGTGAAAACTTGAACGTTTCCACATCTTGTCATGCTACAACCACGAGCGTAAATTTGTTTTATTGTGATTTTATTTGATAGAATAACACAAAGGACTACATAATTCTGAAGTGGAAGGAAAATGAATCATGGTTTTCAATTTTTTTTGCAAATAAAAATCTGAAAAGTGTGGCGTTCATGCAATGCCTGTTAAAGTTATTCACCCCCTTTGGATGTTTTGCTCTTTTATTGCCTTCATAAATTTAATCATGGTCTATACAAATTGGCTTTTTGACAAGAATTTGCAAAAAAAAAAGCTTCTGTCATGTGAAAGAAAACAAAGTTATACAAACTAATCTTTTTCTTCTTTTGGCTGCTCCCGTTAGGGGTCGCCAAAGCAGATCATCTGCCTCCATCTCACCCTATCCCTGCATCCTCTTCCCTCACACCAACCCTCTGCATGTCCTCCTTCACTACATCCATGAACCTTCCCTGTGGTCTTCTTCTTCCCCTCCTACCTTTCAGCTCCATCTTCAGCATCCTTTGTCCAGTATCCCTTCTCTGTATATTACCAAACCATCTCAACCTTGCTCCTCTGCCTTCACCTCCAAACTGCTCAAGTACTCTTTTCTAATCCTCATCCTCAACTCTGCAACTTCCAGCTCCACGTCTTGTCTTTTTTGACAGTGCCACTATCACTACACCATGCATTGTAACAGATTTTACTAGTCTTTTCGTCTGATGTGTGATTTTGTAAAACCTTTTTTTTAAACTATAAAGTAATGGACAGAGCACAAGAGAGGTGAAGAAGAGAGTGCAGGCAGGGTGGCTTGGGTGGAGAAGGTTTACAAGACAGTAGTGAAGCCTACCATGATGTACGGTCTGGAGATGGTGGCGCTGACGAAAAGACAGGAGGCGGAGCTGGAGGTGGCAGAATTGAAGATGTTGAGAATTTCACTCGGCGTGACCATAATGGACTGGATTAGAAATGAGTACATCAGAGGGACAGCTCAAGTTGAGAAGTCTGGAGGTAAAGTAAGACAAGCAAGGCTAAGATAGTTTGGGCATGTTCATAGGAGGGATAGTGGATGTATTGGACAAAGGATGTTGAAGATGGAGCTTCTGGGCAAGAGGAGAAAAGGAAGACCACAAAATGGCGCAAGGGTATAGTGAAGGAGGACATGCAGAGGGTAGATGTGAGGGAAGAGGATACAAGGGATAGGGTGAGATGGAGGCAGATGATCCGCTGTGGCAACACCTAACAGGAGCAGCTGAAAGAAGAAGAAGATAACACTTTCTACTGACCACAATGCTTAGGATAACTTAGAAATGGTGTCATAATAAAAGCTGTTTTCACAGATGCTCTGCAGCCACTAATTTTTCTTTGTATTACCCAGTGAAACTATATGGGGAAAATGCAGATGGTCATTTAAAGGTCTTTAACTTTCCAGCTCCATTGTACAGAGATGTCAGATTGGTCACATGTGAGAAAAGTGATGATACCTGTCTGGTAAATTAAAGTGAGCTATGCAGTGTCATGTGTGTTATCTTCTGCAAAGGCTGCACAGGCAGCATTGTTTACAACACTACACTGTTGCACATGTAGCAGAGTACACATCACAGCTGAGTAGACAATGTTGCTGAGTCAAGTGGTGTCTTCACAGTAAGTTGCAAGGTGGTTTCTCAAATACACGGTTGGAAAATAAATAAATATTTAAATAAAAAATCCCCCTTGATTGGTATTAGAAAATAGTATCAGTTGTACTTCACTTTGTTCCCAACATGCTACCTTTGGACTTTGGCATTATTATCTTAGATGCCTAGATTTACTATTATTGGTATTGAAACACATTAGCCTTTGTTCTGATTTCGAGGTAGATACCTTTTTCCAGTAGCGTTTGGAGGTCATATAGGTCAAAACCTGATGTATCACAGTTTTGGCACTGATCTATATTATTAGTTTAAGCATTATAACATTCCTCTCTATAATATTTCAATAATAAGTTAACATAGGATAATTAAAGAAGTAACACTATATATGATGTTAGTATGGTAAATATTATTTTAATTATTACTGTCGAGCATTTTCGTCCATCTTTGGTGCATCGAAATCTGTATTTACAAAGTGTCTTTTTGATGAGGTTTCCAAAATAGCTACAGTGGCCAAACTAAACAGGCCTGCAGACCAGTGAGCAATGTAGATGGGATGCTGTAATAGGCCCGACACAGTGTATTCTGTGTTATAGCCCAGTAATAAATCACTTTCTGGTGTATGGATTTTACAACTTTAAAACACACAGGGGGCACACGTATTCCCTTGTACTAAAATGTCAGAAGAAGCTCTGAAGGACCTGGCTGCTATTGAAAGCAAAATGCTTTATGCTCTGGTTTCGACTGAACATTTAACATCATGTCTGGAAAATTGTTTTAACTGGTCCCAAGTCGAGTTGAAAATGCTTGTTTATGCCCCAGAGGCTGCACCTCTGACTGAATCATGCAGAGACACAGATAAACTCCCTGGTGTAGCTTTCATAAGATACACTAAATGGACAAAAGTATTGGGCCATCCCCACATTACATCTACAGAAGTTCCCCTTCTAAATCCACAGAGAGTTGGTCCTCCTCTTGCAGCCATAACAGCTTCCACTCTTTTGGGAAGGCTTTCTACAAGATTTTGGGTGTGTTTGTGAGAATTTTTGCCAAGTCATTCATAGAATAGAATTGATTTATTGTCATTGACACAGAGTACAATAAAAATTTGTTTAGCAGCTCTCTGTGTTAGCAGCAGGCATAGAAATGCAGAGATGTTATAGCATTTGTGAGGTCAGATACTGATATTGGTCGAGACATCAGTGCAGTCCCCTAATAGTTTGTCCCAAAGGCGTTTGATAGAGCTGAGGTCCGTGCTTTGTGCGGAGCATTCAAGTTCTTCTACACCAAACTCACCCAATCATGTCTTTATGGATGCTTTATGGACGTTGCTTTGTGCACTGACAGAGTCATGCTGGAATACAAAAGGGCTTTCTCCATACTGTTCCCACAAAGCTGGAAGCATAGAATTTTCCAAAATGTCTTGGTAAGCTGATGAATTCAGATTTTCCTTCATTGGAACTAATGGGCCCAGGCCAACTCCAGATAAACACCCTTATAGTATTACCCCTCTTCCACCAAACTTTACATTTGGAACAATGCAGTCAGGCAGGTAACATTCTTCTGGCATTCACCAAACTCAGACACAACCATGACACTGCCAGATAGAGAAGCATGAGTCGTAACTCTGCAGAAACCACTCTGTAACTTTACGTGGTCTGTCACTTTATGGCTGAGTTGCTGTGGTTCCTAAACACTTCCACTTTGCAAATATCCCACTTACAGTTTATCGTTGACTAAATAGCATGGAACTGATTGTTTGTAACAGTGGCATCCTATTACAGTATCATGCTTGAATTCAGTGAACTCTTTAGAACAATCAGTTTTTTTCACACGTTTGTAAAGGCAGACTAGGTGCTTGATTTTATACACCTGTGGTAATGGGGCTGAACGAAACACCTGAACTAAATTATTGTGGCCCAATACAATTTCCTTATTGTGTAGTTGGGGTCCCAAGCCTTAAGAAGAAGCAGGAGCACAATGGTCAAACATTGCAACACCCAGTTTATAGCAGTTAATATGCGAGGCATCTCTGCTGTGTGGTGTTGATTTTATAGTACCGCAGTCAACATTGACTCTACAGAGGTTTAAGTTTTATTTAAGCTGTGCTTTAGCCACTTAAGATGAGAGGCTATAATGGTGTCTCCTCTTTGAAGTGCTCTTTCACAGTGACCTCTGACCCTTGAATTAACAAGGGTCCCATAGAAGCTCCTTACTTAATCGTTTATTGTCAATTTAACATGGATAGCTCTGTTGTGGTTACTGTTTTACATACATATCATTTTGAGGATTATTGTGGACATGCACCGTGTCTGAATTTAATGAGACCTGGTTTTCTCGTTTGATAGCCTTGAGCATTCAGACTCATTATGTGTTTGTAAATGTTGCATCACTCGAGCCTTGTCTCTACTCATTAGTTGAGAAATACATTTCAAGAGGGCATGTCCAGCATCACAGTTTTGGGCAAATCCATGCTGCACTTCTTCGTTTCAAGTCAAACTAAAGGGAATTAGTTCAAGCTTTTTTTCTGTGGCTTAACAAATGTTTCTGTGTTTCTTTTTTCATCTTTAGAATGTGATTTTATTTCTTTATTTATTCATTCTATACAAAAGATTTAATGTCGGATTTTTGCCTAATATCATTTCCAAATTGCCAGTCCTGGTTACTTTCAGTCTGGTGTAATCAAAATTACATTTCATCCTTTTTATAGAGTATTTTCTAGTGCAATTTTGCAGAGGTTTTGACATACCTGGAATGGGCTATACAATATAGACAATAAAAGACACACAGTCATGTGAAAAAAGGTTTCAAAGGACTGTATGTGGCCCTGTGAAAAACTAAGTACACCCTTACTGCTTCCATAGAAATTAAGAGGGTATGTAGCAGCCAGGTACTGCTAATCAAATGCACTTGATTAACTGACTAACAGTTGGTGTGACCACGTCTATAAAAGCAGAAGTTTGGCAGTTTGCTGTCTGGAGAATTCAGGTGAATATTCAGACAGTCTTCTCAGGCATGGACATCCCAGCACATTCACCTCAAGGTGAGACTGCACAATGCCCAGAGAAATTGCAAAAACCCGATAGCTACATCTCGCTAAATGATAAAGTTCATGACAGCACAATTAGAAAAAGACCGAAAAGTATGGTTTACTTGGAAGGGTTGCCAGTAGAAAGCCTCTTCTTTCTAAAAAGAACACGGCAGTATAACTTTGAGTTGTAAGTGTATTGCACAGTGACATAGTTGGTGAAAACCAAAAACAATACATCAACTTAAACACCTCAAAGCAACTGTTAAACACAGTGATGGAAGGGTGATGATTTGGGCTTATTTTGCAAGCACAGGAACTGGATACCTTGCAGTCATTGAATTGACCATGAACTTCTCTGTATATCAAAGTACTCTAGAGTCAAATAGGAGACCTCTCTGTCCAACAGTCAAAGCTTGGCCAAAACTAGGTCATATAACAAGACAATGATCCCAAGCACAGTAGCAAATCTACACTAGAATGGCTGCAAAGGAAATAATCAATGTCCCAGTCAAAGTCTAGACCTCAGCCAGGTTAAAATGCTGTTTCTGGGACCTTAGGAGAACTGTGCATAAATTAATACCTGCAAACCTCAATGAACAGAAGCAACATTGTAAAGAAGAGTGGGCCAAAATTCTTCCACGATTAAGTCATATGAAAAAAAAGCAGTTTAATGCTGCTAAAGGTGGCCCTTTAATTTATTGAATCATGGGGTGTATTTAGAAAACTTTTTATACATAACAAAAAAGAAATAAAACAAATGGAGATGTTGTCTAGCGAAAGAAAAAAGAGGAGTAGCAATTCATTTAATCACTTTTTTATTAGGAGTGACATGACAGTTGTACAGTTATGTTGAGGACATTAAAGGGGGCCTGTAACTTCCAGTTCCATATTTTTCTCATTCTTGGAGTAGCGTTGCTTGAATCATAGTTAAAAAATAATCCTAATCATCTCGTACCAGTGAATTTAGGTATATACTGGTGAATCTCGCCCTAAGCAAGAATCTTGAGTGTCTCTCCCTTTAAGGCCATCCTCTCTTTACGCCAACTTTCTTTTGATTGGCTGCCCCTTGCAAATAGAAGGTTGGAACAGCAGCTGGGTGGGAGGTGCTGTTCCCAGAGCTGCAGCAGTATTTCTGAGATTACCTTATTATGGAAAAGGTTTATAGTGAGTTGTATGAGAGGCTGGGCACTAAAGAAAAGAAGGACTTGCATTGATTGGCTAGACAGAGACAGTGCTGGAAAGGATTGCAGCAGATTAGGGTGATTAAGGATAGGGAGGGAAATGTACTGAGTGAAGAGAGTGTATTCAGAAAATGGAAGGAATATTTAAAGGGCTGATAAAGGAGAGAGGAGGACAGATGGAAGAAGATAGTGAATCAGGAAGTGCATAGTATTAGTAGGGAGGAAGTAAGGGTAGCTATGAAGATAAGAGTGAAAAGGCAGTTGGTCCAGATGACATGTACCTTCTGAGGTATGAAGATGCCTAGGAAAGAGGGTAGTGGACTCTTTAATCAGATTGTTTAACATGCTTGCGGAATGGAGAAGAAGTGCACTTGTACCGATCTTCAAGAATAAGTGTGATGTGCAGAGCTGCAGTAACTACAGAAGGATCAAATGGATGAGCCATACCATGAAGATATGGGAAAGAGTTGTTGAAGTTAGGTTAGGTTAGGTTAGGTTAAGAAGAGAGGTGATGATCAGCAAGCAACAGTATGGCTTCATGCCAGGAAGGAGTACTACAGATGCAATGTTTGCTTTGAAAATACTGATGGAGAAGTATAGATAAGGTTGGAACCAGTTGCACTGTGTCTTTGTGGATCTGGAGAAAGGGACAGAGAAATATGCAAGGGTGGTGCAGGGCATGTATAAGGATAGTGAGACAGTGGTGAGGTGTGCAGTAGGAGTGACAGATGGGTTCAAGGTGGGGTTGGGATTACATCAGGGATCAACTCTGAGCTCCTTCTTGTTTGCAATGGTGATAGACAGGTTGACAGATAAGGTCAGGCAGGAGTCTCTGTGGGGTATGATATTTGTAGACAACATTGTGATCTGTTGTGAGAGCAGAGAGCAGGTGGAGGAGAGCCTGGAGAGGTGGAGGTATGCACAGAAGAGGAATTAAAGTCAGTAGAAACAAGACAGAGTACATGTGTGTAAATGAGAGGGAGGCAGGTGGAGTAGTGAAGATGCAAGGAGTAGAGGTAGTGAAAGTGGATGAGTTTAAATACTTGGGGTCAGCCATCTGAAGCAAAGGCCTGTGCACAAGAGAGGTGGACAAGAGAGTGCAGGTGGAGTGGGTGAAGATGTGTCTCAGTGGTGCTTTGTGACAGAAGGATAGCAGCAAGAGTGAAAGGGAAGGTTTATAAGACAGTAGTGAGGCCTACTGTGATGTATGGTTTGGAGACAGTGACACTAGCAAATAGATAGGAGGTGGACCTGGAGGTGACAGAATTGGAGATGTTGAGATTTTTGCTGGGAGTGACCAGGATGGACAGGATTAGAAATGAGTACATCAGAGGGACAGCTTAGGTTGAGAAGTTTGGAGACAGAGAAAGATAGAGAGGCAAGACTGAGATGTTTTGGACATATGCAGAGGAGGGATAGTGGATAGATTGGACAAAGGTTGTTGAAGATGGAGCTGCCAGGCAGGAGGAGAAGGTTCATGGATGTAGCGATGCAGGACATGCAGAGGGTTGATGTAACATAAGAAGACAGAGTCAGATGGAGACAGATGATCTGCTGTGGGGATCCCTAATAGGAGCAACCAAAAGGAGGGTTATTATGGGTGGCCCCTCTCTTTGACATCATGCAGATTCAAGTTTAGGGAAAAAACAATCTGAAACCTAGTCTTTACAGCTGTTGGCTCATGGAAATTACTTGTACATATGCTGACCTCATAAAAAGGTGCCATAAAAGATGTGAATAGTCAAAGAATCTTGGCAATTAAAACTTCCCTTTTCTGGTGCTGAGCAAAATAACCTACTTTTTTTTTGTTTTTGTAACCAGATGGGTGGTGGGAAAGCAGGAAACCTTGAAGCAAACTGTGTTTATTTTTAGAATTACATGACAGTTTGGTGATTTGATCAATCACTATTAAAGACAGAAACTGGACAGCTATGCTTCAAAGATAAGCCTTTTTGTAAGGCTGATTTAAAATTCATATTTGATGCCATTACAACCTGAACATTTTTTATAATAGGCTGCAAAAAGAACATCAAAAATAATGATCAGCATGCACTGTGGATGAGAAATAAAGTTTTTATGTTAAAGCTGTAAAATTATTTTTGTTTCATCTTCTGCTTTATACATTTCTGTTCGTGGTCAGAGTTTTCATCAGAGGATGGGGAGGTGCATGCATCTGTGCCTGTTTGTGTGTGTGTAAAATGGAAAAAAAAAATCATGGAATATTTTCTTCTTAACACTGACCAGAGCAAATCCCAGAGTAACCCCAGCATACTAATAATACAGCTCCCATCCATCACCTCAGACAACAACCAATTAGTACATTCCTCTTCCCCCTTTTTCTCGTGTTCTTGGCTAACCCCTCAATAATGCTGGATCATTCATCAAAAAACTGAAACACATTCAGACATGTTGTTTGTGTGGATGCATTAGGGTCTGTTTTTCTGTGTGTCAAGAATTGAAGGAATGTTTGTTGTGCAGTGATTTTATTTTTGTGGGGCTAAGTGACTGTGACAAAGTCTGTAATCTATCTGAATGGGTCCACACACATCGGCAGACTTGGTGACTTTTTCACTATCTGGGTTGAAAGTGAGTTGAAGTGCGCGTACTGGTATAAGCAGAGACATCATTGCGAAACTTACAGTAACTTTATCTAGTAATTATGTAATGTTATTCTGCATGATTTTACAGTTTAGTGGTGGCATGTATGCGGCTGCACCATGAAGTAGTGATTAACCTGTGACAGATGTCTCAGGTTGAACAGTTCTTTAAAACAAAGAGTTTGTATAAGAAACTTAAACATCCACGAGTAAACTGGGGTGTATTACTAAGATAATAATAGCATTACCAACCTGTAATGATATATTTTTAACCTAAATGTAGCTTTCTAAAAGATTTGCTGGAAATCCTTTCTCAGTTTATATTACAGGCACAGTTAACCCCAAATCAAATTTGGGTGTTTAGATTACAGTCAACCCCAACATCAAACTTGTGTATTTTTTCCGTGGCCAATAGTGTTATGTCCATATAGTCATGTGAAAAAGAAAGTTTTCACTGGACTCCTGTGAAAGCCGAAGTACACCCCACATTAGAGTACCTAGTGCAACCATCTTTAGTAGTAACGACATAAAATAATAATTTTCTGTTTGACTTTGTCATTCCCTCAAACTTTGGTTGAGTAATTTTGGCCCACTGTTTACAATGTTGCTTCATTTCATTGAGGTTTGTGGGAATTCATTTATGCACAGCTCTCTTAAAGTCTCAGCTACAGCCCCTTAATTGTACTGAGGTCTGGACTTAGACTGCGCCATTTCATCACCTTGATCATTTTCTTTTTCACCTATGCTGTTGTAAATTTACTGTTGTGCTTGGGATCATTGTCCTGTGGCATGACCCAATTTCGGCCAAGCTTTAGCTGTTGTGCGGATGGCCTCACTGACTCTAGAATACTTGGTATGCAGAGGAGTTCATGGTCGATTCAATGAATGCAAGATGCCTGATCCTGTGGCTGCAAAATAAGCCCAAATCATTAGCACTCCACCACTGTGCTTGACAGGGGTGTTGATGCTGAATGGTTTTCACCAAATTTGGCACTATGCATTTTGGCCAGACATCTTCACTTTGGCCTCATCTGTCCAAAGGACACTGTTCCAGAAATCTTGATATTTGTTTAGATGCAGCTTTGCAAACCTAAGTTGTGCTGTCATGTTCTTTTTAGAACAAAGAAGCTTTCTCATGGCAACCCTTCTAAACAAGCAATACTTGGTCAGCCTTTACCTCATTGCACTGTCATGATCTTCAACATTTAGCCCACTAACTGAGGCCCGGAGAATCTGAGATGTAGGTCTTGGGGTTTTCTTTGCACTTTCTCTGAGCGCAGTCAATCAAGTGCAAATGTGGTTAAGGATAAGGTCTGTCGTGGTCCTGGACTTTTGTAGCTTACTTTTGTATGTTTTGCGAGTTTGGGTTTTGGTTTTGAGCTTCTTAGTTTCTGTGCTCTGTGTATTGTTTTCTCTGTTTATGTCTGGACCTTACTTCTAGCTCTGCCTCTGTTTAGTATGGTTTATTGTATCCTTTAGTTAGGGTTTGGCATTGAGTTCTTCATTAGCCTCTAGGCTGTTAAAGTTTTCTCTGGTTTTCTCCCTTTGTATTTAGAGTCTAGTTTCATGGCTGTCTGGTTGTAATTTATTTTCTTGAGCCCTTTATGTTTTAGTTTTATTATTCCAGTGCTCCTTCCTTGATATTCTAGAGACTCTTTATATACTCTGTATTCTCATGTTTTGCCTGTTCTGTCTTTGGTTATTTGAGTTTTTAGTTACTTTAAGTTTGATCCATTTTGTTCTAGGCTGCTTTTACTGGCTCAATTCTGTTCATGTTTCATTTCTTTTTACCTGTATGCTTGAGACTCACATTCTGTTATGATTCTAAGTTAATTATCCCTGTAGTTTCTGTGTTGTTTTTCACTTTTCAATATTTTCCTGACTCTCAGAGATCTGTTTCTAGTAGTCATGTTTTGCATCCCTCCCCTGCCTCCTGTGTTGTCCATGTGTATCTTTAAGTCACACTGTGCTTATTTTGTCTTTGTGCTTCTCTTGAGTTCATGCCTTCTGCCAAGTTAAGTCTTGTGTCTACATTCTCAGTTATGGTCTTGTTTCCTGTTTTAATCATCTCTCATGCATTGTGTCTAGTTTTGCTTCCTGCTCCTGATTTTTGTCACCTGAGCTCCTGTCCCACCTGTTGCCGCTTTCCTCATTTGTCTGTGTCTACTTATACCCTGCTTCTCTTCGGTTCTGTGTCACGTTGTCAGTCTATATGGATGGTAGTTTAGTGTGATGTCAGTGGTCCTCTGTGTTTATTCCCGTTTCCAGTGTTTCTATGTCTGGCTTTGTAGTTTATGGATTTTGTTTGGGGAAGGACTATTGGTTAAATAAAGCCCACTTTAAGTTGATTTCATCTGGCTTCCTGCAGTCCTGCATTTGGGTCTACCTCCCTCCACACACACTGAGCGCACTGTGACAAGGTCAAGATCATTGTTGTCCCTCTGTCATCTGTACAATAATGCTGTCATTAGGTTTATTTATGGCATAATAATGTCTTTAGCTAGTTTGGGGCCAATGAAGAACCGGGAGTATTGTCCTGGATATGATCTGTTTGACTTCTTTGTGGATTTAAGTTCTCATTAGTTTGTGCAATACATCCCATCACTGACCAAAAAAACATGTCACTTTCTTTCTGTAGTTCACACATAACAATAACTTGTGAATTCTATGTCACTGACGTTCTGGTTTGAGTGACCAGTTTCATGATTTCTGAAACAATTCTAGTGAGTTTTTCAAATGTATTATTCAAGCCAATGGGATTTAGTTACATTAAATGAAAGAAAGGGAGACATGTCATCATACAAGGGATATCACTTTTGATTTTTGGGTCAACTCTTCCTTCATAGATGTGATGAAAGGCACAGAAAACCACAACACTGCAACCTGGTGGGGAACATATGTCATATAACATAAATGAATTACTTGACAAATTTAATAAGGAGGTCTGCATAAGTTCTTTCTAAATTGATGCATTTAAGTTTAATTTTCTGCATTCTTCTGTTAAATATGCTTCTGTCAAACCCTAATCTGATCCCACAGTTATCATGGAAACTAGTGGTGACCCTTTTATCCAACAAAAGCTGAGCCGTGTCAGACCTGTGTTAAAAGCCAAGGAGGAAGGGCATAAAGCCATCCTAGAATGTGTGTTGACCTACTCATACCAAGAACAAACTGGTTTATCTCAGGTCTCTGCTTTGGGTCACCCACAGCATTGTAGCCTGGCCAACACTAGACTCGGGAGAGTGGTGTCAACCTATCTGACCCTCCACCTCTCTGATTTACGCAGAAACCCCCTCTGACACTGTAGCACATGTCTTTCACACATTTATGATTACACCTGCCACAATAAACTTGCATATTTTCTACACGTGCATCTAAGTAGGAATTTCATGAAGTTTAATTATCAGTTGGAATACGTCACAAAAGTGTCTGTGCTGTTTATCTAGTTTTGTTCACAACTTTTTTTTTTTTTTTACAGCAGTTTGTATGCAACGAAAATGTTTTGGGTGGGCCTGTGAATATATGTGTACATATTGGAGCACAGATGCACACATGTATATGCATTTGCCAGCCTGTGCATAATGGTTTTTCAGCTGGATGAATGTAATGCCAGATGGATACCTGAGCCAGACTTTTTCCACAGCGAAACCAAGTGATCACATGTACCTCCGCTCTCTGTGGTATGCACTAACAGACTGAGCTGCCAGGAGAGAGGTCCCAGGTGAAAATGGCCCAGGATAAAAGGAAATCCCCTGAGCCTATTGCTGCAGTAAAAGTCTGACACCGAAATAGCCAACCCTCTTTCTCAGAATCTGCTGCAGGGCCAGTGGCAGTGATTTAGATATTTCTTTCAGTCTCAAATCTGACTGCCAGTCTTCTGCTCAGTTTGTTTCAGTCCTGCAATTACCATCCTCTTAAACTTTCCGCTGCTGTTTAAGCTCAGTGCACAGTTGTCAAACTTTGTTCATATATAGATATATAAAGGCTGTAATTTCGATTCGGCCATGTCACTCTGTGTTGGAAAGCAGTGGTGTGGATTTGCGTCGTTTAAGATGTTTGTTTTTATGTGACAAAAATATGATGACTTCTGCTTTATGTGACTTAAAACAATGATATATGAACCCATTTCTCTCTCTTCTCAGGACTCCATAGATGAAGCGTGTGCTGAGGGGATTGGTAACGAACACTATCGTTTAGAAGGTAGGTTATTTTCTTCCTGTCTATGCTGAAATTAGCTGATTCTCCTTGATTTGAAAGGAAACCTGCAAACACAGTATTTGGAATTGAACTTTAGGTATTTGTGTGGCTCTTTGATCCAGACCTTCATCTTTTCCTCCTCTGCTCCACACCCATTCTCTAAGCCCGAGCAATGTGCTGATAAAGTCCCCTTTACTTTTCCTCCCACCTCTTCACCTCGTCCACCTCTTATCCACCCCTCCCCAGCGGTGCTCTGCAAAGTGCCTCCATTCCCTCATGTTTTTTCCCCCCCATGTGATGTGATCCTGGATTAAGAGCTCTGGGAGGAGAGAGTCTCTCCCTCCCATTTAAAGGCACGATTGGACGTGAGGTGCAGGCAGAAATTTAGAGTTCAACAAGACTTGAGGCCAGAATTTGGAAGCTTGTCAGAAAATTCTCTTGTACTTCACTTTCACTTCACCAGATAATATAATAGGGACAAGAGGTAATGGACTGAAAAAACGGAATTTGAAATGATTTTTAGCAATTGGACCAAAACTGAGTCTGGGCTGAGCCTGTCCTCCCTTCAAGACATATGTTGCTAATTAGACTATGTGACTCTGTTCATTTACTTTGATTAACAGGAAAAGGGCTAGGTAACTTAATAAAAGCTTTCATAGTTTATGTGTGAATATTTCCATCATACTGACCTCTAAAAGTGTTGTTTTTCATTTTCACATCGCACCTCGCAAGGGGAGATATTTTGTTAGTGAAATAGAGTAGTAACACAACTTTACCAGGATAAATTTAAGTCTCAGTGTAGGCAGTGTTGTTTCAGGCTTTAACGGTTGCGAAATTTTGTAGATGTTTGATACATTCATGTCTTCTTATTTCATTTTCGGAAAAAACCCCTTTTGTTCACTTAACAAGGCATTTTTACCTTCTCAAGCACACTAAATCCCTAATACGAGTGTAGAGATCTTATGATATCCCTGACATGAAGTCCAGTAATCAGATTTAATGTCTATAGATTTCACAAAAAGCGGCACAGATAAAATGAGAGAGAAGAGAGAGAGCAAAGACACAACAGGGCAACCAACAAAGATAAAAGACTTCTTTCGTCTAGGTATAAGAAAGCAAGTTAAAGGAAACTTGAAGCAAAAACCGCAAAGAAGTTTAAAAAAAAGCCTCAGTGATGAAGCATAAGGATGCTTTACATCAGTACTGCTAACATTCATGAAGAATCACCTCCACAAACTTTTTTAATGAACTCTTTTAACCTTAGAACATTCCTAATCATGGCCACCTCATTTCAGATTAGGAGTACATTATTAGCTCACATGTGGGATACCAAGTGATTACAGCTGGTCTTAAGACTGCTTGATTATATTTGTTTTTTCTGAGTAGGCAAGTACATCATTGATGAAGGAGGAGAAAAAGTTACCCTTTAATACAGTAAGAATCTTATCCAGGTCCTCCCAAAATCACCCTGGTACCGAACACATTCCTGCCTGCGTGTACGAGAAGGGGGGGCAGGCCCAGTTATATGTAATACAGTATCTTAGCTAAGCCGAGTGTGATTGCTCACAGCGTGTGGCAGCTTTCCCAACCTGCCTGCGTCTGTGTGTGTGTGTTTGTATAAAGTGTATGCATGCACGTGTGTAGCCGGGTTACTGGAACGGGCTTGGCATGGAGGGTGCCAGACTCCACTGCCCTCGTCTTGCCCCTCAGATCTGATGTGCAGCCAATCCCCTGGCGGCAGCTTCACTCATAAAGAGCCGGCTTATGTCTGTGATTGGGAGGGGGTCAGAGGGGGAGGAGGGTGATAGCAGATTACGGTTACTCCTCCCGGCATTTCATTAGCTCCGAGATAAGCATCGCACCACCATATTGAGCCTGCTTCGGAACGGATTTGCCTTTGCACACAATGTTCCCTTTGAGCACCTCAGATGATCAAACAGCAGGACCCCAAATGCTGCTCCTCTCCAAAAAGTTGGTAAAAGCTCCCTGGGATGATGCCTTTCATTTCTGGCATTCTCCCCTACCCAGGGATGAGACAGGTCTGCTTTGATCTGCTTTGGATCAGGAGGAAAGAAATTGGGCTGTTGTGTCTGCTCTGTTGGCGAGCAAACAAACAGTGTTTCAGATTTGACTTGGCTTAATTAATTAGTGATTCTGTTTTACAGCCGGTCTGATCCTCTTCCAAAAGGTTTGAGAATGGAACTTCAAAGTGTGGCGGGAGGAGCTGGGGAGGGTGGAGAGATTGGTGTGGCTTTATGGGTGTATGCAGCCTGCAGGACTGTGATTGGATGATGGGGGTGTGGGGGATGAAACCTAAATGACCAGAGGTGAAACATACTAGGGGCTGTGGCTGACAACATGTATGAAGATGAAACAAAGATGTGTCTGGGTAACTGTTACTCATAGAGGCTTGTGAAGAAGCTGACATGTACACCTTCCAAATCTCAGTTACATGCTGTGTGTACCTTCAGCCTCATGTGTCAAAAAATGATGAATTTCAAAGCATAGAAGGAAATTTGGTAGCACGAAATCTAGGCTAACACTTAACACCAAAACTTTAATTTTGAAGTACCCAGCGAGAGCTGAACCTTGTAATATAGTACAGAACAAAAAAACAAACCTTTAACGTGACCCTTAGACATTAACATGTTGAATCAACACCTCACTACTCATTTAAAAAAATTAAAGGCACTTCCAGTTCCCTCATCTCACATTCAATGGTTTTTTGAGTGTGTGTTTTGTTAGAGGTCAAAAATAAAGTCTGTAGTTAACGAAAGCCTTTATTGTACAATGTAAAATACACAAGCAGATACCTCACTCATGAATTTCAAAGCTTTTATGTATCCCAGAGAAGACGTTTGTTAACAAGCAGCTAAATGAAACTGCAGGAGTTGTTGAGGACATTGTCATCATCACACCAAACACAGGTGGTTTGTGGCGGTGCTGACGTTTCAGTCGTGATTGCAGCAAATATGACAGCTGGATTCACTGGTGGAGATTATCTTTAGTATCATAAACTTTTGTTTCCTGTAGAACTTATTATCCGCAATAAACCAAAAGATGGAAAACTCTCATTTGATTTTTGTTGAGGGAACCACTGCGAGAATTTCTTACAAAAACAGATAATCTCTATACTCTATAGAGAGCTTTACAGCACTCTGTAGAGTAATTTGTGCTCACCAATTCACAAGTCAGGGAGGTTGGAGAAACATTAAGTGTCACAGCGTATATTAGCAGGACATTCTTACTGAGTGTTCTGTAAAGAAGAATACAGTGAAAGGGAATCTGCTCAGGTGAGTCGGGCTGTCAGTTTAACTAGTAAAGTTCATGTGACAGATGTGCACTTCTGTCTGACTGTGAGTCTGGATGGTGGTGTTTTATACTTTCCAATAAAATGATGAGCTCTGCTGCACTGAGTCAGGGAGCCTCTTATAGACCTTTTGCTGTTTCAGTTGCAACATTTATCTTTGAATGCTGGTTGCCATATCAGGTTTTAGGCATGTTATGCCATTCAGTTTATGATTAACATCCTCTCAGTGTGAACCCACTGAGATAATATGCAGTATATTATAGCTAACAGCATAAAATCATTACTGTGTGTGTGGCTGATGGAAGAGCATTTGCCGTTAGAGAATTAAGGCTGTCACAGTTTCGTCATTTCATCTTCCTCCCTTGATCATACTGTTTTGATTCTGTAGTGCTTCTCCTCACTGGGATGATGAAGTAATGAACCTGTTACCTAAAATTATGGAGAATAATATATTTTCAGTTCTGGTAGAAGCACCTTAAAATGTATTTTAAAAAGTCAAGAATCACATTTTTGGATTTTTATCACTCTTGAGACTTGACCCCACACTGTCATGGTTCAGTTTGCTCTGATTGCTAACATGAAATGCTCCACAGAAAATTTTTGTACTGTAAGAACCAAACTGTGCTTTGATTTTCTGCAGCCTTTGAGCATGATCACAAACAGCGTAAATAAAACCTACAAGTTCAGTGCATCTCAGCAACTCAGTGAAATCTAAAAAAAAACTTACCTCTAATTTGCAAGTTGGTGCTAAGCCCATCAAAGCACTGTTCTGCCTGTGAACTACTCTACTACTATCAAATGTGATTAAAAAATACAGTTTTATAATAAAAAGCAGTAAGGCAATAACTGTAAAGAGTTTGGCTATGTGTGTGTGTGTGTGTTTCTTTGCATCCAGGAGCACTTGAATGGGTGACATGTCTTAATTGCAGCTGCCAAGCTCGGAAGTCAGAGCTTACAAGGCACACTTGAAGGCGACGACATATCCTCAGGTTATGGCTGCACCCAACGCTTCCATCCTTAGGCTCTCTCTTTTATCTTTGTGCGTGTGTCTGTGTGTGTGCCATTGCAGTGGCTTTACCCCCGGAGAAGACAGACAGCTGCTGTGTAGAGGAGAAGATGCAGGAGAGGGACAGCCAATCTCCCGCAGGGCCACAGAAACAGCTCCAGTTTGAAGTGAGTGTCAACACAGAACAGGACGTTTATTACTTCCCCCTCTGGATGAAACTAGGGCAATAGCAGGACATGCGCGTGTGCGCACACACACACACACACACACAAATACACACTGTATGGTACTGAGTTCAATGCTGTGCTGTTTCAGGAGTTGGAGTGTGCTGTGTCTGTGGAGGAGGATAACAGGCAGGAGTGGACCTTCACCCTCTATGATTTTGACAACAGCGGCAAAGTCACCAGAGAGGTAATAATCTCCTGCTCCAAGCAGTGCAAAGGTCTTTGATGAATTAATATGTAAGCACACAATAAAAAGGCAACAAGTAACATCCAAATAACTGGCAAGACCAAGCAATACATTTATTTTGGATTCCTCAAACTGTTTTGTTGTTGATTTTTCTTATCGTATTTTTATTTAATTTTTTTCAATTGCACTAGTAAAAAAAGCCTGGCCAGCAGGTTAGTTATCCTAAACTACATCCTACCCCAGTGTGAAATCAGAATCAATAACTTCCCTGTTCACTTCTTTTTGGTATCACCACACCCGAAATAAAAGTGGGGATAGACGAAGCCTCTAACCCAAGCTCACTTGTAAGAAGCGAATCCAGCAAAGTCTGCGTGTTTCCGCTCCTGCAAGGCACCTTGTGGCTTGCGTCTGCCTGGTACAGATCTAAGAGAACATCCAGAAAGGCCTGTGTTTTTTGAGAACAACTTGAAACGGTGCAAAGAGACTCGAGCTGTCCTCTGTGTGGTTGGCTGTGCAGCTTTTTTGGCATTGCCTGTGGCTCCACGGCTCATGAGACGGCAGCTTGGAGGGGGAAAGAAAAGCTTTCTTCGCCAACTCTTTTTTTTGTAATCCATTCACACAAATAAAAAAGGGAAACTAAAAATGACACGTGAAGCTTTTATTTTAATTTAATTTACTTTTTTTTTTACAGTTTGTCTGTGTATGAAACCAGTATATGGAATCAGTCCCTATAGAATTCATAATAGTCTTTTTTATGAGGCAGACTGGTATAGTGAGTAAAAAAAATCATGCTATTGCAGTCTTTGTATGGTGCTGGCTTAATTCTCAGCAGTTCTGTCAAAGGAGCTTTTATAGTGAAGCTATGTTACTTCCTAAAGTGGAACGCTAAAGACACTTGAGATACAGCACATGACACGAGTCAGCTTATTTCACTTCTACACCTGGTGAACTTTTTGTGGACAATTTGCTTGCTTGGAAGTGATCCCGTACTGTTGCCAACACTCAAGCGGAAGTAATTTTCTTCAGTAATCAATGCAAAATCTTCTTCTTCTTCTTTCGGCTGTTCCCCTTAGGGGTCGCCACAGCGGATCTTATGAATCCGCATATTTGATTTGGCAAAGTTTTTACGCCGGATGCCCTTCCTGACGCAACCCTCACCATTTACCCGGGCTTGGGACCGGCACTAGGAGTAGACTGGCTTGTGGGCCCCTGTGGCTGGGTTAGTAATCAGTGCAAAATATAACCATTAAACAGCCACAAGAGACAGCTCTAAGTTATGTGCAGATTAAGCAGTCCAAATGTGGTCACTTAGCCTGATCTGAGGTGAACATTTTTAATATGAATGCAATAATGACAGTTGTTTGTTTGAACAAACATTGTCTTTATTATCCCTTCTTTTTCTGACCTTATTATTGGATCTAAAATGTGCAGCATACAATCCATGCTTCAATGTGTTCCTATACCCTTTCGTTCAAAAGTTGCCCAGATGTTGTGGTCTCTGGAGATGTATTTTAAAAACCGTGAATATAGAAAGTGTGGCACTCACAGCCGTAATACAGCTCATATCAGGCCTGACAGTCTTCTGTGCTAGTGACAAGATGTTTGTTTTTATGAATTTATAACTTGTCTTTACACCCAACTTGATCGCTTCACTTGGAAAGCAGATGTAACTGATGTCACTTTCTCTGTTCGCTGTTGTCTAAGTCACTTCTGTAAATTCTTTGCTAGCATGATATTTATTATGCATGGTTTAAATGCATAAAGCCACAGAATCTTGGATTCAGAGTGTAGGCACAAGAATAGTCTCCAATGTTCCACATTTCTTGATTTTTTTTCTGTAAAATATGTGCAGTGAAAATCAGTCTTTGCACCAATGTGACTAAAAATCTAAAGGATTTTTTTCATACTGAGTGATCAATATATTAATGGAAGATAAAAGTGCTCTGATTTGATTTAACGTCTCCTGTTTCCTGCAGGATATCACGAGCCTGCTGCACACCATCTATGAGGTCGTAGATGCCTCAGTCAACCATTCTCCTGGCAGCAGCAAGACATTGCGCGTCAAGCTATCAGTGGCTCCTGACTCCAGCCAGCGGTGGAGGAGCTGCACGCAGGGTGCCACAGGTAAAGCTCGCATTAACACAGTGGGTGGGAGCGGCAGAGAAGAGAGGGCATTTTGGGGTCCCCCCTGTGTTGCCTGCTGTCAGCTCTTCCAGAGATGTGTTTGTTGTCATGCAGAAAAGCGGCTTCTTCAGGCCTGTCAGAGCTTTGTTCCTAGCAGTCTCGGCGTCGCTCCATCTCTCTCACTCAATGGGGTTCATTTTTAATGATGGGAGGGAGTGACAGAGCCAAGAGAGGGCCCCCCTCCCTCAGTGCCTTCAAATACTCTGAAAGAAACCTTAAGAGATGTGCCGAGTCCTTTTGATAACCACAGCCATTTTTCTTTTCTCCAAAGTTCCCTTCCCCCCCCCCCCTCTTCTTCCCCTCTCTCTCTGCCCCCCCTTCTCAGAGCTGCCGGGAAAATATAGCTGCGTTCAACTTAACTTTTCTCACTGACGACTTGGTAAACAAGTCGTCAGGGAGAAATATCTCAAAAAGTATATATTCCTGTGTGTTTGTGTCCTATTGTTTCAGCTATAAATATCTGTCAAGAGATTGAGGCAGAGCAAGCTTTGAAAGTATTGCTGGTTGACTTCATGCTAATTTCAAACTGCATCAGATCTCACGTCCTTAATAAACTATTTCTGAAGTCTGCATGTTTTTTTTTATTCCACGCCTTATAAGAGGCTGAGAGTTGAAAATAGAATAAATGAAGCACTGTTGTTTTTGCTTTTCTATAGATCTTCAAAGTAAAAACCCAAAACAAAGGTTGCTTTCTTCTGAGGCTTGTGTGACTGTTGTCGTGCGCGTGCATGTGTTTGTGTGTGCGTGTGTGTGTCAGCTCTCTGTTGCTCTCTTTGATAATAGCCTCCTGTTTTTCACACATACGCAGACTTACCCCACCCTAGAGAGAAGAATGACAAGTGCATTGACGACCCCAAGAGTGCAGAGAAGAAGTCTCGAGCGCTTCTAAGGTAAACCCACCTCCCCTGTATGTGTCAGTCTCCGTTGCTTGTGCTGTGAACAGCTGTAGAAGCAGCATATCAAGTCTTGCGTCACTGATTTTTGAATGTAAAAATAGAAGCGTTCACATAAAACTCATCTAGGGGCAGCATTTGTTCACACTTGGGTTCCTGTACTCTTTAATTAGTTGTGCCCAGTGCACTGCAATAAAGAAGAATAAACAGTAGTGAGACTTCTCTCTCTGTGTTGTTCAAGTACTCCCTGTTGAGGTTCAATCCTGTGATTTTCCTATCACAATATCACTTCTCTAACAATTACTATTCCACTGCCTGATCATAAGGAACACTTGTTTTACTTTCTCCAAACACTATCATAGTGAACCTCAGTGGCCAAAACTGCTACCTAATGAGTGGTGCCGCTTGTCTCCACAGGCGCCACCACAGTGACCACCACACCCAGCCTGGCTGCCAGCGCCACTGTGTGGATGAGAACCTGGAACGCAGGAACCACTACTTGGACCTGGCAGGCATCGAAAACTACACATCCCGCTTCGGAGCCGGTGAGTGGACGGAGGCCAGTGGAAGGGGAGGGGAGGGAGCAAAGTAGACCATGGCCCTTTGAAGCTGCATCCAGGGGCCCTCATTACTGCGGCACCTGCTTGGAGCCATTAGGTAGAACTACCAGCCCACTTCGTTCCTCGCCAGTACAAACATCTGGGCTCAGGCAAGCACAATACATCAAGTGTTCAAGGCTAAATCCCATCAGCAGAGTATTCTGTTGTTAAGTAAAGTATTAGGCCTAATATGCAACGGCCTCTATCTGATGGTTGGTGATAACGTGAGATTATTTTAATGTTGGTTCTGTCAGGAAAGTGTGAACAGTGATCTTCACTGTGTCAAGTTGTTTCAAAGTTATCTACATGGAGAAACAACCTGACATGAGGCTACCAGACTCCTACTGTGCTAATTTAAAATGAAATTTATTAGAAAGCTCTTCATATAGCAATTTGCAAACCATGATTCACTTTACTTTTTTCAGAGTTTATTTGACATTTAGATAGAAAGCAAAATAGGGATCGGAAATGTGTTTAAAAACAGCAGGGGAATGAATGGCATGCCACAAACTGGGAGCTAATGGCATTTTTGCCCACATAGTATGCTCTCTAACCATCTGACCACCGACTGGGTCGCCCCAATTTTCGTAATTTTATTGCTTGGTTTAAAGGGCCTATATAATGAATTTTCACAGTGGCTGGTTCTGTACTAGTTTTAGATTTTTTAGCAGTTGTTTAAAATAAACATCTTTGCCTCTCCCTCACAGCACCCGCCATAGAGCCGACTAAAGCAGAGCCTCAGGCACGGTCATCCAACCAGACCCGTTCTCGCTCCCATGAACCAGAAAATGGCCACTCCCATTCCCATCACCGCCGTTTGCAGACTGTTGTGGACACTGTTGCTGCAGACAACCTCCACCCCGCCCGGCCACGAGGCCAAGACTCAGGAAAACATGCCCTCCGTTCTCCAAAGACGCATAGCCGCACACCTCCTGCGCAGATCAGTGGCAGAGTGATGAGAAGCCGAGGTGTTCCCCCTCCTCCTGCTCTACCTAGCCAGACCCCACCTCATCAGTCCACAGCTCCCTACCGCAAACACAAGCAGCGGTCCAAGGAGAGCCAGGGCTACCGGGCCCTAGGCTCTCTGCCAGCTCCAGGAACAGTGGTGGAGAAAGAGCAGGTGAGGGACCTGCCCAGCGTGTTGCTCTATGAGGGGGGGCTGGCACAAGTTGTGCAGCGGCATGAGCATCACCACCACCATGAACACCATCACCACTATCACCACTTTTATCAGTCCTGAACTTCCACCATGCCCAGGACAGCTCAGCACTCCTGTAGCCCCACTAAACCCATCCAGGCCAGCAGACACAGACTGCGGGGAGCTCCCTCCAGAAACACTGTACCGCAGATTAACCTGCGGTAGCATGGTTTTGGACACAGAAAATGAGGAGAAAAGGAGGATCATGGGAAGGGTGCTTATGCTGACATATTGTTAATCAGTGTTATAAAGAGGTTGCCAGATATACAGAAGCTTGGGTATGCAGCAGGAGGCCACAGTATAGTGATACAGGACTGAAGATCTTGTCCCAACAACACTTGAGAGAAAGCAGAGGACCTGCTTGGACGTTCTTTTCCCCTTGGCTCTATGATCCTCTAACGGATGAACTATACAGCTCCAAACCAGCACAACAATCCTTCCAGACCACTAAACCAAAAGGTTTTTAAGGAAAAGGACAGACATGAGGAAAAGAGACAGTGACATTAAAAGGAAATTATATGAAGGAATTTATGTGATTGGAGAGCAGGGCGCAGTGTGTATGTGTGCGAGAAATATTGTGTGAATGCATGGGTAAAAAAAAGTCTGTGTGCGCATGTCTGAGTGTCATGACACTGTGTCTGTTGAAAACCACTTGAAGTGCGCTCATCAGTGCGTCGGTATTTAACGTAGGCTGTGGAGAAGATAATGAAAATTCTGATTTAAGCATGCAACGCCCCGTCAGCAAAAATGGGAAAGAAAACATTGAAAGAGAGATCCTAAATCAGCTGCTACCTCTAATTTTATCCTAATTGTTGTTGTAACGGTGACTTTGACTAAGCATTCAGAGGTTATTTTCAATTTACTTAAACATTTTTTGTCACAATCTGCAGTACTGAAATGTCAAATAGCTCCTTACATTTATTAACAAACATTTGCTGTACATAAGGTATATATAGTGTGGTCAATTTTATAAGCTTTATTGATAATGTGATATATTTGTATTCACTATCTGAAGCTGTTTGGTTTCCTTCACAACTGCATTTTTATTAAGACCACTAGGAGCCTCATTTTTCCTACGAAACTGGTAGTGATCCAGTGTCACGCGCTCCTTCATTCTCTGTTTCAGCTTTTCCACCTAACTGTGACCTGTAATTATGGCCAAGTGACTAAAATCCCAACTCTCAACAGTGCTGTTCAAAAGCTCCAACTCATGACACAAACAAAATTGGGTTGACAGTATTTTGAAAAAGTTAAATTGTTCTGTTTATTCAGACAGCAGTTAGCTTTTGGAATACATCTAGTATTAAAATCTTGATAGGCTCCAAAAAGCTTTTTTTTTTTTAATTTACAAATTCAAAATTTTAGAGATAAATAGAATGGCAATTCTGGCTCAGGCTTATTGCATATTTGCATAAATTGCAACCTTGTTACCATCTAGAAGTGGGTGTATTCATTCATCCCTAATGAGTGTGGCCTTTAAGGAGACCTTTTTTTTACAGGTTATTTTTCATGTGGTGAAATGCTTTGCTGAGCATGCACATAATATTTCAAAAGCACAATGTTTCAGCTTTTAACAGAAACACATATTCACATTTCACTGTTGTCCATGGTTTTCTGACTTCTAGGCTAACCCTTCCCCAGCAGCTGTGTCATCCTGGCTCAGGGTCACATGGCTGCTCCCTCTGTTTTCATGGCATCTTCCTGTCCCTCAGCTGTCAGCAGGTCTTTCACCGTGCTGCCATGTGGCCTCAGCTCTCAGCCAACAAGTTTGTGTTTGTGGTGCTCTTTCAGCTGTCTCATTCCTCTGGTGCTGGATAACACAGGGCCCCGCAGTCTCCACTGCAGCCATTCACCACTCATTACTGCTGTCCTGCCAGCACCAGGAACTGGTCTGTTCATCCTGTCTTATAATGCCCTGTAGGAGTTGCCATCTGCATATTTGATGCTGATGACCCCAGCACATCTACCTTTACCTGTGCCAACTCTGCTCTGACAGAAGCAGTAAAATACCAGCTGCTAGTGTGAGGTTGCTGATAACCTTAATTCTTGGTAAGCACTTTCCAGTGTCACACTGATGAACAACTTGCCCTTGTGCAGTTCTAGTTTTCTGTGATAGTTCAAGTGCCTTGTGCAAGAGAAACCTACTCCATTCAGAGGAAGTGACTTGTTACCATGTGGCCTGTGCAAACCAGGCCCTGGCACCCACAGTTGTCCAAACTGCATCCACTGTTTTATTGTTTTTGTCTGCCGTAAGGATTTGCGTGTGCTTGTGATATGCAGGAATGCAGCTTATGTCAGTCTTGCCCTCAGCCCTGCAGTGTCCTCTCACAGCTGTAGGCTGTCCTTCAGCAGAGGCACCATCTCTTGGGACATGGTGGCGATGATGGCTTCATTCTCAGACTGGGGTCACAGCTGTGCTCAATACCTCAGCTTCCTCACTTCACACTGTTTTTCCTGGACAAGAAGTCATTGCTACTGGAGCCCACACAGCACTGTAAATTCATCAATACTAGTCCAAATTTAAATGTGAAAATGGTCGTCTTGTTGTGGTAACAAACGACAAGCAGCCGACTGTTCATCCTACAGGGTAGTCTGATTTGATATGGTGAATGGTGGCCTGTGAAGGAATCTGGGTGAGCCAGACCCACAGCCAGGTTGCAGTTTTTAAAATTCAAGGAACAAATATCACTCTCTTTTTTTTTCATTTGACTTTTTTAAAGCCCTGCTTCACATGCATGTGCTAACCTGCACTAAAAACCTCAAGTGTTGTTGATCGAGGGCACCTCAGCAGCATTTGTTAAGGGTTGGGAAAGCAGTTACTTTTATGGTTTGTTGCATACGCTGTCTCAGACGGAGCAAAACACATTCAAAAACCTTGTGTTCTCAAAACCTCACTTTCTAACCTTAGCACTGTTGCTACCCCTCTTGTGTCTTTTATCATACCAAGGTAATAGATCTTTATTTTGTGAAGAGGAAAACTCAGATTTTTTTTTTTTTTGTTTTGTTTTGGCTTGCCAGCAGACAAGTCATCAGATATCCCTCTAAATCTAACAAAATGTATTTTTTATTATTCTGTTTGGCAGATTGTTATGTGAGCATGAGTTTAACATTTTATTTCAATGTATGAACGTTTCAGAAATAACATTTTCAAATTGTGTCACACAAACTGTTTTCAATCCTCTTTTGTCCTGTTGTATAGGATTATCAGTATTTTGAGTCACAATAGTATCTAATGCCCCAGTAATTTGCTTTCTAAGATCCATGTATGAACATTTCTTTAACCGGATGTATATAGTGGATGGCAGAAAGGTTAAGCCAGCATCATGTAGAAACATATAGGGTTTATTTATATTTAAATAACTGTCAAGCCATTTCATTTGCCTATGTTCAGCTAGTATCCACCATGCCAGTCCTACTTATCAGCAAGGAAATCTGTCTCTCCACCCACACAGACACATTTTCACTTGCTGTTTGCTGTAAACTTGTTTAGCCCTAGCTGTTCACTCCCATCGCCTACTCCCATCTAATGTTTTTTGTTTTCATGACATTTAGTTTATATTAGATTGTATTTGATTAATTGCTTTATTTATTTGATAGCAGATCTGTGCCAAGGGAAAATACCCTTTTATTAAAGTATGAACCTGTTCCTTATAAACTGGCTTCTGGAGTAACTTTACGTTTGCTTTTAAACATCACAAGTGTCTACAAAATCTGCAGGAAAGTGTGAAGAAAATTGGGTCAAATTACCATACAAGTTTTAAAGCATAAGAACAACGTCCTTATCACTTATTCATGTTAAAATGGTATTTACACCGATCAGGCATAACATTATGACCACTGACAGGTGAAGCGAATATCACTGAATATCTCTTCATCGTGGCACCCATTAGTCGGTGGGATAAACACTACAGCCCAAAAGTTTGGGATCACTTGCAGATTTCATTGTTTTCCAAAGAAATACACAGTTTCATGTGATTCACAAGTTTGTAAATTTCAAAAACAATATGAATAAGATGATTTTTAAAGAATGATCTACATTTTTGCTTAGAGGCCTATTATTAGCAACTGTCTGTCCTCTGCATCAGTCTTCTGGTATGGCTGCTAATCAAAGTTAATAATTTTAAAGCTAATTGATTATTAGAAAATCCTTTTGCAATTGTGTTGCACAGCTGAAAACCCTTGTACTAATAAGGGAGCATGGCATTCTTTAGGTTAGTTTAGTATCTAAAGCATCAGTAGTTTGTGTAAAGAATGACAGAACTTTCATTAGAGACCTGTCAGTCTACTGCTGTGCTTAGAAAGGAATGCTCTTCTTAAAAAACTGTGAGGAAACTGTGAGGAATCTTTTACTATGCTATTAACTATTCCCTTCAGAGAGCAGCACAAACTGGCTCAAACAAGGGCAGAAAAAGGAGTGGGAGGCCCTGACGCACAGCTGTGCAAGAAGACAAATATCTGAGAGTGTGTAGTTTAAGACAAAGACACCTCACAGGTTGTCAACTGGGAGCTGCACTATATAGTACCTGTCACATGCCAGAGTCAACATCAACAGTCAAGAGGTGACTTCAGGATGCTGGACTACATGGCAGAATTGCCAAGAAAAAGCCATATCTCAGATTGGCCAATAAAAAGAAAAGACTGAGATGAGCAAGAGAGCAGACATTGGACATGGGAAAACTGGAAAAAGATGTTGTGGACAGATGAGTCCAAGTTTGAGGTCTTCGGATCAAACAGAACAACATTTGTGAGATGCAGAACAAATGAAAAGATGCAAGAACAGTGCTTAATACCATCAGTCAAGCATGGTGGAGGCAGCGTGATGGTCTGGGGGTGCTTTGGGGGTGGTAAAATAGGGGATTTGTACAGTGTGGAAGGGACCTTGTGAAAGGAAAGGAAAGAGATTCAAAGCCATGCCATTCCCTGTGTACAGCACTTGATTGGAGCCATTTTCATTCTACTAGAGGATAATGACCCAAAACACACATCCAAAATGTGTCAGCCAGAATTCTAACTGTAATGGAGTGGCCAGTACAGTGTTTGGATATGAATGCTAGCCTGAACGTGTGGTACAGAGAAATACCCAATCCATCTTGTGGGAGATGCTTCATGAAGCATGAGGTGCAATCTCATCAGATTACCTTGAAAAACTGACAGCTAGAATGCCTAAGGCTGTTATTGCTGCAAAAGGTAATTTTTCTGATGAAGGCAAAGTTTGAAGAACACATTCATCATTTCCAATAAAATCAGTTTCTAACTGTGACAGTGTCAGAATGTCCTGATCATTTGCTATATTTCCTATTTAGACTAATTTCATGTATGTTTCTGTGGAAAACAAGAGAATTGCCAAATGATCCCAAACTTTTGAGCGGCAGCATATTCGGCAACAAGTGAACAGTTTGTCTTCAAAGTTGATATGTGAGAAGCAGGAAAAATGGATAAGCATAAGGATTTGAGGGACTTTGACAAGGGCCAAATTGCGATGGCTGGATAACTGAGTCAAACAATTTCCAAATCCGCAGCTCTTGTGGGGTGTTCCCAGTCTGCAGTGGTCAGTATCTATAAAAAGTGGTCCAAGAAAGGAACAGTGGTGATCTGGTGACAGGGTAATGGGTGGCCAAAGCTCATTAATGCACATAGGGCACATAGGGAGACCAACACAAAAGGTGTTCATAATGTTAAGCCTGATCAGTGTAAATGCCACCACACTGCTAAAAATACATGTTGTCTTTTGTACACTTCCTACACTAAAGAGTGAAAAATCAGCTGGGGTCTACAGATTGTGCAATGACATTATTATTGTCATTGCACAAGAAATTGATGTAAGTACAAATACTTTGGACATCCAAAGCATTCTTACAACCATTTTCATCTTTATATTGATATTTAAATGTAATTTTTAATACACATTTGCTTAAAACACTATTAAAATTGTATGAATTCCTTTTATTGGGCATTAATGGGGTGTTTATGCATATTCTCAGCTGACCAGATCCTGACAAATTAAATGTGGAGCAGAGACTGTGTTTGTGGGACAGTGTGGGACACTTTAGCAATGCTGGGAGGTAGTCTGAATTTTTCATATCTAACTTAAAAACAAAAATGCAGTAGCCTGTGCAGGTCACTAGATTGGCATCTAGCATGTGAATTCCAAATATATTGGAATGCAACTTTTACAGATCTCTCAATAAGTAAACACAATAAGGATAAAAGGAAGCTGAAGTTTGAAGAAGATATACTTTATTAATTCCCTAATGGGGAAGTTACAACTTGATCTCAATACACTCGTTATTGTAGGTGTGCACACACCTAACATACAGTTGAATGATATACATGCACACACACAAACAGTTCTTATGATCTTTATGTGTAGTACTTCTGAATTTGCTTTTTATCACAGTTATTACAGCTGCTGTTCTGCCAGGTAACCATTTTTGGCTTTCAGTGGGGATGTATCCATAGACTGGCATACTTGATTTGAGCCATGTCTGACCGTTATAGCTATTTTGACACACACATACTGTGTCACTTCATGCCATACGTTCACATTTATGCGTGAAACTGAAAAATAACTCTACAAAAACAGTTTTTCTCAGTATATACTGCCACATTCTTTTATTTGTGGTATTTTTTTCCACCATAATAACCAAAATCCACAAAGCTTGTGACCTTTGAGGACTTGTAACTTGCCACGATGAGCATAGCATTAGACAGGCTAACCTTCATTTTCATGTAATAAAAAGCCTTTCCTGGTTTCTTCACATGTGTTGAGTTAAAGCTAGACTTTAGAAAAGTGCATGTCCTGCAGAACCAGTCAAAATGTGGGACACGGTCTCAAGAAAAATGCTGTGCAGTCCCACATATGGGAGGGAACCTGGTCTAAACCTAGTCTAATCTCCAAAATAGTGGTACCTTTAAAGTCACTGTCTGTCCCTACAGATACAGTTTAAACAAATGTACCACTAAGAGTGAATTACTAGACCTCAAGGTAACTATTTTTACCTTTTCAGTGGTCAAAAAGGTATTTACGTGATCCTGCTGTACTGTTTCTGCAAAACTTTAAGATTCAAGATTGACCATATCTAAGAAGAAATTAATTAAAATAATAATGTAATTCTTATTTCACTGTTCTGTGCAGAGTTATTGCAGTTCTGTATTTTCTAAATAGTTTTTTTAATTTCATTTTGAGTTTTTGTTGAATTCACTGTAGTTTCAGTTAGCTTCCTCAATGGGTTTTCTCATTTTAGTTTAGTTTTTAATGTTTGAAAATGTTTAGTTTTAGTTTAGGTTTTATTAGTTTCAGTGTTAGCTTTAGTTTTCTTAATTATTATAATATGTTTGGTATTTGTCAAGGAAAGATTTAAGATGTTTAGATCAGAAATTACAATACAAACATAACACTCTGTGACGGCAGATGAGTCACAATCATGTATTCACCCTGAGTCTCAATAAACAGCTGCATCATAGGCTCATCAGACAGGCTGACTGACCAAATTTAACCTAACTGAAGAAGACTACAACTAGGGACATTTCCTATATTTTTTTAAATGTTATTTTAGTTAGTTTCTTAAGCCCATAATATCATTTTAGTTAGTTTTGACTTTTTCCCAAAAGTCTAGTTTTCATTGTTATTTCAGTTAACTAAAATTATTTTTGTCATGTAGTTTTAGTTTTTAGTTTAGTTTTTTAGGTAACGGTAATAACCTTGGTTCTTGGGTGTCCTTATTTAAGTGAAATTTTAAAGAACAACTTTTAATACATTTTCTGACAAGTTTTATTTTGTATTTATCTTGTATATCAGTGGCACAGTGGTACAGATTTTGGCTCTGTTGCCTCACAGAGAGAAGGTTTTGGCTTCAGCCCTTCCTGAACTCTGATGAAGTGATTCCAAGTTGGTCATAGGCGTAGATGTAAGATAAAGCTTTGAGTGGTCAGTAAGACTGTAGTAAGAGGGCTATAGTCCATTCTCAAGTGTTTAAAGTAGTAGTAGTATAAAAAATAAATTCATGGACACGCCTCTACTAAATTTTGTTCCTTTTTTAAAAGTCAGTTTATTGTACCTTTACATTAAGTTACATAACTGTCACCAGAAGAACAAATCAAAAGAGTACAATTTAATACAATCAATCACAACAGCAGTTTTTTAGAGGGCACTGCCCTGTTCAGTAGCTGACATACCTTTAAGGGTATAATCTTTTCTGACAGTGTAGATGCCCTTTAGTTGTCCTTTGTGATGAGCTAAAAAAGTCTAAACTTTTTGCCTTTAATAGGTTCACGACGACAATTTATGTCAACACAAAGTAAGATTTCTTGATTTTTTTAAAAACATGCTACAAATTATTAAATAGCAATGCAGTTCAGCCAGTTCAAGTCCATTCAGAACATTTCCATTTGTCTCTTTAAAGGCTCCCAGATCAAAAGATACAGACAATAGGTGGAAAAAACATGTGCAGTCAGTTAGAAATTTGACAAGTGGATGTTCAGAGACCTGATTTAAACCCACAGTGCTACAGCCTGCAGCTGTACTCTTATGAAGGAGAATACATTCAAAATAAGGCAACAACCAGAACAAATTGTAAGGGACCAACTGAAGGTACAGTTTATATATAAAAAAAAAATCACCCAATGCTGATTAAATTTCTCATGCAGATTGCTGTTCTTTGTGGTGAATCTACTTTTTTAATTTCCCAAGAAGCAGGCTGAACCGGTTAGCATGGTGGCTTAGTGGTTAGTGCTGTTGCCTCCCCATAAGCGGGTCCTGGGTTCAAACCCTGGCAGGACCCTTCTATATGGAGTTTGTATGTTCTCCCCATGCTTGTGCAGAGTTTCTCCTGCCACTGAAAAACATGCTAGAGTAATGCTGCATGTCAGCCCCGGGCACTCTCATGTAGTTTGCTTTTCTTTCTGGTGAATTTTGTTTTTTCATTTCCCAAGAAGTAAGCTGGAGTGATTAAAAAAAGGGGGTGTGGGGGGGGGAAATGTGTGTGCACAGTAAATCCTTCACTCCACTGTATCTTAACTGGTGGTGTCACAGAGGGCTCCCAAATCGGGCTGGCCACAGCCAGCTGCTCGCCACGCCACACTCTCGACATGAACGCACACTTTCATCTGCAGCTTAGCAGCTTATCTCTGGTTGTGGCAACTGCAGAGAGTCTGCCTCTTGGCAATGTGATACGGCTTCCTCTCACAAACACGGCTATTTGTGTGAGTGAGCCAGTGTAACCCGTAGAACTTGTATCATTATTACAAATGGTTTCTATCCTAACTCAGCTTACCAGGTTACTATTACAGCTGCTTTACACATCTAAGCTATTAAAAGCATCAGACATCCAATCAGAGGTAAGTAGTAAGTGGTTACAGTTAAAAACGCTGAAAAATAGAGTGCTGTGCAAGTTTTCAGCCGGAGTTTTTCTTTGGACATTAATGGCTTTTTCACTCATTTTCAGTCCCATCTTTGTACCTGACCATTTTGCGAGGATTGTTTGTTATGCAACTCTACATCGACCTATAAATCAGTCAAGCCTTAAAAGCGTTTAACACAAGGGATGAAGCAGTGTTGTATCTACACATGACACACAACTTAGCAAAGAACTAATTTAAATCTTTAAGGCACTTCGTTACTACCAGCCTAATGCAAAAACAAACAATTTGTTACAATTTCTTTAGTTGCAAAAGATAAAATGCTGAAGATAACACAGTTTGAAAGGCATAAAATAATATTTATGCACTAAGAAGGTGATTTGTAAAATCACTTTTTGCTGAAAACTTGGTATATCTCAGCATGGTATATATACAGTGTGTCCTTAAAGATTTTGAGGAAATTGGACAAGTCGAGGACAACTGGACAAAAGAAGACGTGGCAGACCTAAAAAACAATCTATAATGATGAACAGCATCTGAAAGTCATTTCCCTAAGAACTAGGAAAAAATCCAGCAATGACCTGACATGGGACCTGAGAGATGCGTCCGGCTCTTTGATCCATCTACCGTTCGCCGAAGCCTCATTAGTAATGGTCTCAGTGGAAGATCTACTGTCAAGAAGTCATTCCTAAGGAAGGGAAACAAGGAGAAAATGCTGAGGTATGCCACATTACACAAGAACTGGACTGAGAATCAGTGGCAACTGGTTTTCTGAAGGGATGGATCCAAATTTGACATTTTGATTCCAATTATCATCAATATGCACGGAAGAGGTTTGGAGAGAGGTACAATAGCGAGCGTCTACAGCCATCTGTAAAACTCGGTGGAGGCTCTGTCATGGTTTGGGGCTGCATTTCAGCCAGTGGTGTTGAGGATCTTGTCAAAACAGATAAAATTATCAGTGCAGAAAAGTACCGTCAGATTCTGATTCGCCACACAATGCCATCTGGAATGCACCTGATTGGCAATTGTCTTTATCTTGTCAGCATGGCAATGATCTCAAACACACTGCCAATGCAGTAAAAGCCTACCTGAATAGAAAAAAAACACACAATGCAGTGTTACATTGTATGTTTTTCCTCTCCATAGCCTGGACCTCAACATTACTGAAGCAGTGGGAGATCATCTAGAGAGAGAATGGAAGAAAAGGTGGACAACATCCAAAGAAGAGTTTGGGATGGCTTTCAAGAAGCCTTTGAAATTATTCCTGAGAGTTTAGACTGTGTTGAATATTAAAGAAGGTCATAACAATTATTGACTTTCAGACTAATTAGAATTGTACAAACTCTACACTGTATTTCCATTTCTTCATTCATTTTCTTTCACTTATCCAATTCAGGGTTGCAGGTTGCGCTGGAGCCTATCCTGGCTGTCATGGGCTGGACAGGTTGCCAGTCTGTTGCAGAGCCAACACAGAGAGACGGACAATCATTCATGCTCACATTCACACCTACGGTCAATTTAGAGAACCTAAACCCTTTGCATGTCTTTAGACTGCGGGAGGAAGCTGGAGCACCCAGGGAGAACCCACACAAGCACGGGGAGAACATGCAAGCTCCGTGCAGAGGGACCTAAGCTGGCAGGCTGCTGGATTTGAATCAGGACCCTCTTTCTGTGAGGCAGCAGTGCTAACCACTGCACCACCGTGCTGCCCCTCCATTTATTTTTGCATGTTTCAATAAATCATCGCAATTATTTCCCATTTTCCTAGCAAAATATGAAGAAATGAGAGTATCTCGAGACTGCACAATAGTAAACTACATTAAGCATATCAGAGAAGTAGTTTTTTTAAATACAAAAATAGATTTTAGCACTGTGAAACAAATTCCTTTATATTCCACAAATTAACATGTTTCCTGCATGAGGCTACAGAAGAAACAGAATGGGAATGCATGATCCTTTCACTAAAGTGAGAAAGAGAAAGTAACAGACATCTAACTTTTTTGTTTTGTTTTATCAGTTGCTAAACTGATATTTTTCTGTTCAAATTTGAACTCGGATGTTTGCGACCATCAACAGATGACAGAAAGTTTTCACATTCCATCTGTTTGATACTGAGAGTTAGCCACAGGGTCATCCATTTATATCAGATGCACTTTTAAAGTCACTACCTAAGCTAAGCAAGGCTTACTTGTACTTATCCTAGAGAGTTTTAAATTTCAAAGATGGGAGTGAAAGTATAGTTGTGGCCTGAGGTGTATCATCAGGTGCATACAAACTAACATACAAAGAGAAACTGTCTCCAGCTTATAGAGGTCATCCTTTGAAAGTAATTCTAATGTGTATTAAAAAGCCTAATAACTCCTGCAGAACTATAGTATTTATTGCTGTCTTTTAGCAAAAAAATTTTGTATGCATTTTGAAAGGTCCCTGATTTGATTCCAGTTGGGGAGATAAGACCATCTCACCATGGAGGGTTGTGTCAGGAAGGGCATCCGGTGTAAAACCTCTGCCTAATTACCAATGCAGGTTAATCTTCTGTGGCAACCCCTTGGAGAGAATACAAGGGAGCAACCGAAGGTACATTTATTTTGTATGCATTTCATTTGTGGATAGACAAAAATGTTTACAGTGATTTAAAAATTACACAGGGGAGCATCACTCAGTACTAACAGAAATCTTTTGTAAGAACTGACAAAGCTAACAAATGCCATACTCACCCTGTGTAAAATCATCTTGCTGTACAGGCCATAACTAATGAAAATCATTACAGCAAAGCATCCAGCAAAAGGAAAGCACCATTTAGCACCACCAGCTGACCTTTTTGGCTGAACCTTTCAGGCACTTTATGAAAGCAAACTTCTTAAAACACCAGCTTAGCAAGCTGCACTCATCCGCCACTTCATTAGATACAACTTGCTAGTACTGGGTTGGAGCCCCTCTGGCCTTCAGAACTGCCTTAATTCTTCTTGGCATGGATTCAACAAGGTGCTGAAAACATTCCTCAGAGATCTTGGTCCATATTGATATGATAGCATCTCACAGTTGCTGCAGACTTGTTGGCTGCACATCCATGATGCAGCTCTCCCATTCCTCCACATCCCAAAGGTGCTCTGTGGGATCTGGTGACTGTTGACGCTATTTGAGTACAGTGAACTCATTTTCATATTCAAGAAACCAGTTTGGGATTATTTTAGCTTTGTTACATGGCATATTATCCTACTGGAAGTGACCATCAGTAGATGGGTACACCATGGTCAAAGAGGGAATGACATGGTCAGCACCAATACTCAAGTAGGCTGTGCTGTTTGAATGATGCTCAACTGGTGCTAAGGGATGCAAAGCGTACCAAAAAATATCTCCCACACCATTACACCACCACCACCACCACCACCACCTGCTAGAAGTGTTGATACAAGGCAGAATGGAGTCATGCTTTCATGTGGCAGATTCATCAGACCAGGCAATGTTTTTTCAATCTTTTATTGTCCAGTTTTGTGAGTCTGTGCAAATTGTTGCCTCATTTTTTTGTTCTTAGCTAACAGGAGTGGCAACTGGTGTGTTCTTCTGCATCTATATCCCATATTATTCAAGGGTCAGCATGTGCATTCAGAGATGCTCTTCTGCATACCTCAGTTGCAGCGAGTGGTCATTTGAGTTACTGTTGAGTTCCTTTCAGTTCATCATCATCATGATCAACAAGGTATTTTCACCCAGAGACCTGCTACTCACTGGATAATTTCTATTTATCGAACCATTCGCTATAAATCCTAGAGATGATTGTGTGGGAAAATCTCAGCAGTTTCTGAAATACTCAGACCAGCCTGTTTGGCACCTACAAACATGCCATGTCCAAAGTCACTTAAATCACTTTTGTTCTAATGCTCAGTTTGAACTTAAGCAGGTCATGCTGGCCTGTGGCCATGTGAGTACCTGATATTTGTATTAAGCAGTTAAATGGGTATACCTAATGAAGCTGCTGGTGAGTGTATAGTCTAAACATGTAAATACAGTGCATCCAGAAAGTTTTCACAGTGCTTCTCTTTTCCACATGTTGTGTTACAGCCTTATTCCAAAACGTAAATTCATTCTTTCCCTCAAAATTCAACACACAACAACCCATAATGATAATGATAATAATTTCTTGATTTTTCATTTTTAATACATTTGCAAACATTTCAAAAAAAACTTCTTTCACATTGTTACTATGGGGTGTTGTTTGTTAAACTTTGAGAGAAAGAATGAATTTAATCTGTTTTGGAATAAGGCTGTAACACAACAGAATGTGGAAAAGGTGAAGCGCTGTGAGTACTTTCCGGATGCACTGTGTCACACCAAGTTTATATTGAACTGATGAACATTTGTTTTTTGTTTGAAATTATAAAATTATTTTTGTCCTCTGCAGTGATTTTAAAAAAAATAAAGAAATGTTTGAAAAACTTTCTTCTGTACGTCTACACTGCAAGTTTCAGAAGCAATATAGCTGAAGGGACCATTTCTTACTGTATCCTCCTGCATCATCTCTTCTCTGTAGCCTGGCATGAGGCTGCTTCTTCTTTTTTTCTGACATTTTCTTTCTTTTTCTTTTTTTTTTTACTGACTTTGATCTCCGCTCCTTTCAACTCTTCACATATGTTGGTAATAGCCTTGGTGTTCATGGAGATTTTCTCCTCTAGTGCAGAGTAACGGTTGGATAATGCATTCACGCCTTTTGAAATGACAGCGCTGGAGACACTGTCCTTCCTCTCATCTGTAAGCCTGTCTCTGCTGCTCAATCTCTTTGGTTCAGGACACTTCATAAGTGTAGCAGGTAAAAGCGTTAAGGTTGTTGAACATGTTTTACAAGTTCCAAATAAAGTTTGCTTTGGAGTTCTGAAGAAAAGTGATTGACTACCTTTCATTTAAACTTCGTTAACCCACTGGCAAGTTCAGACCCTTTTTAGGGGTGCATGAGAACCCCCAAATTTCATCTTAGCACCCCTGAAAGTAATAATAGCTGGAATAGTAATAATAATGCATTTTATCGCTATTTTCTAACATTGTTACACAATGTAGTGTACACTCGCGAATCAGTTTTGAGCTCCGTTCAGTTGCACAGGCTTCACTGTAGTGATGGATTTCATGACAGCATTTTACAGGACTCATATCATTCTAAACACAGCCTGAACAGAATGGCTGCCTCTACATTGATGCGAAAGACTGCAAATCTATTCTTCGCTCATGAGCAGCCTACCTGATGTCCTGTGTGGAGTCTGAACAATAAAGGCAGAGTTTATATAAACTCAAAAACTCTGATGTAAAATCAAATCTCTTCCTTTGCTTCTTGCCCAGGTGTACGGACAGCCAGTGTCTGTATTGAATGATGCTAATTCAATTGCTTGATGATTTTGTGGACTGCCCCCATGTGGTTAAGAGACTGAGACAGCTACCGTTTCTCTCCATACCTGCTTTGCTACAAATTGATCTTTTACTTACTGTGGAAAATTCTGGCCATCATAATTGAGTCTTTGCTTCATGTTTAATTCATGAATGGGTCCACCATAAAAGGGGTGTATTATATTGAAATTAGCTATTTTTCATTTGATATTATTCTTAGACAATACCATAAATCATTCATCTAGAGGTTAAAAGCATTGAATATGTTTGCAAGAAGCATATTATTATTATTATTATTATTATTATTACTTACTTACTTACAAATGCATCTCAGGTTATTACCGCTGAAAATGAGGTGAATGAGCTACAAGCTCTTATTGCTGATGAAAGCCATGCTGGCATAAGAAATTGGATCTATGACATGTTGGACAACCTAAATGATGAAAACAGTGACTCATTCCTTTAACATGAATGCAATTTGTTTTTTAAAAAAGGAAAAAAAAGTTCTAAGTTTACATGTATAAAATACATGTAACCTCTATTCAACAGTGGGTCATAATTTTCTTTTATAAAGGATGTAATTGTTTTTCAAAGAAGCCTCCCAAACATTGTTGAACTGATGACTTTACATAATGCTGAGTCACTGATCAGATGAACTGAAGGGTGCACACACACCAATACATTTTCATTTTAAAATGTGTAACTTTTACTAGGTTTCTTCTTGTTTTACTAGGAACTATTTGGTTCTTCTGATAGATGAAGTTGTCACCTTTTTGCTAGAAAAATCTTTGGATTCACTCACATGAGCTTGGAACTACTATCATGATTGTTTAGATTGGCTGATTTCATGGTACCATTTGCTCAAAATCATATCACTCACTGCAGCCTCCTCTCATTGCTCTCAATAAAGCCAAACTCAAAGCAAATATAATTTATTCTTAGTTTGGCTGCTTTGGGCTCATTTCTGTCACTTGAGGGTTGCAAATTTAAGAATTTTTTTACTGTGAGAAATCGTGAGCTCGCCAACATTTTTTTTTAATACAGCTGGCAACATCTTGTGTCCTGACAGTAGTCATAGCAAAAGTTATGAACATTTCATAACATATCAGAATGTATCTATTATTAATTGACTCCCTGACAAGTTGTAATGGACCCCTCTGGGAATCACTTTTTTTTTTAGAACTCCTGTCTCTAGACTGCTCCTGAGCTGGTGGATTTACTTAAGTTTTGCCCTTATGTGGAGCTTGGAAGTATCACATATATCCACCTAATGCTACTTCATATTTTATCCTACTCCATACATCCATTTAAAAAAAAGGTTTGATACATACTAGTGTTTTAAACATTCTGGCCATTGAGTAAATTAAGTTAAATTCCAGGCAGGAAGGCCTGCTATCTGGATTCTTGGATTTCCATCCACCTAAAACGTGTGTTTTATTACACTGTGAAACTTCAACATTATCATTCAGTTAAGCCTTCATTAGTTCTTTCTGGCACTGTGTGACATAAAGTCTGACTTGATGTATGCTTACTACAAACTGGAATACAACTATGAGTCCGAAGCCTAAAGCTCAATATAAATGAGCACAAAGGTATCGATTGATTTCCTAATCCTTAACTGTTAAGGTAAAAAAGATCAGTTTTTGGTGTACAGCATGGGAAGTTTAGGAAAATGACTCTTCTGACATTGGTTACAGTGAGCATTTACCAGTAAAAGCATCTTACACAAGAAAACAAAGAGCTACTCTGTTAGTACTGCACGTCATAGTGATATTTACTGTGACAATCATTTTTCATCCACTTATACTCTAAAAACTGTGACAGGCCTAAGAGGATATTATAGAAAGTGAAAACTTTTTTGTGTAATTAAAGGTGAAGAGCACAGCACAGCAGATTTTGCTTCCTTAGAGCAAGTCACACAATGACTGTTCCAAAACCTGATTATTTAGTTTTACATTTAGTTTAATGTCATTATTGAGATAATAGCCACGTGTCTGGTTATTCCATATTTAAGGCTATGAAGAGCTTGGTGACTGTCATGGAAAAAAATCCACATTAGCTGTGACTATAATAGGATAAACAGTTGCTGTGCATGTGTACTGTGTTATATTTGGGTTGTTGCGAGACATTGGTTTCAGGGAATGGTCTTTTTTGGACAGAAATAAACCCTATCTCTGTGTTACAACCGGCAAAAAAGCAATGATATTGACTTAAATACGGGGAAATGAGAGGCTGCCACAATATGTCCTCTGTGCTTTGTTTCCAGCAGATAGGCAAAGAGCTTTGAAGTGTGGATTGGCACAGCAGGGTGCTAGCTTCTGTAAAGGCAAGATGCTAAACGCTAAAGGATGAGAAGGACACGAGGTAGTCTATTACCAATAAAGGAGTAAAGAGGGGGGGAAAAAGGCAAATTCAATGATAATGTACATCTGTTCCAGTGAATTTATGGGCTTTGAACATTTTTTCATGTGGGATAAGTGGATCCTTTTTCTTACAGAATCTCAGAACTTCAAAGCAGATTTGCTTTGGATAATGCAAATGATCGGAATATGCCGGTTCCAGCCTCCTCAAGAGCATGAAAAGAAAAAAGGGAAAATAGAGAATTAAAGCTAATTGCCATGGCAGTCTTTTATGTCTTGAAAGAAGGGCAAAAATAAAACACTTCAATTATTGACAAGTTCATTCAATTAGGAAACAAGCTGACAAAGTGTTAAAGTTCAGTGTGACTGACCCAGTATTCATTTTCGTTAAATGTCACTTTTCACTGTATACAATTCCTTTGTTATAGAATATCTGATGAAATCGTAATTAGCAGGATTAAATTCACTCTATATTATAGAGTAAATTTAATCCTGCCATTGTGGTGATTATAGAGTCTATAATCACCACAATGGCAATGACTTTGTTCAGCTCTGATGTGCCTGGTGGGGGGGAAAGCTATTTCTCCCTTGGTCCAGAACTTGATGGTTCATAGACAGTATACCCCATAGCAACATGGAAATTTAAAGCAAACATAATTTGTCATCTATACAAAGAAAGGGCCTTTTAAGGTTTCAAAGAAAAAGTTAACATAAAAGAAAAAATGAAACACTGATCATTTCAAAATAGCAGGATACAAGTTGTGTTTGTGTTTAATTTAGTCCTTTATTATGCTGCACCTCCTGTACTTTTGAAGAACGTATTGTACATTCACCTGCGTTATTAAAGGTAATGTATGGTGATAATGAATATGAAGAGACACAATCAAGAACAGTGATTTTTTTCCCTGATTAAATTATGCATTAGGAGATGTTGTGCCCTATATACTGTAATATGGCAGTCGATCATATTGAAGCACAAGACTGAACTGAGAGGTAATGTTGCCAACAAAGTGCAGACTGATTAGAAATGTAAATCATTTCTTGGTCAGTGAAGTGGTAGATGTAAAGAAGTAAAGATCCACACATCCTGTGTTTAAAATTTACTTTTGCAAAGGTCTAGACTCTCTGGTGGCCAGTCCATGTGTGAGAATGATATCTTATTGCTCCATGAACCACTCTTTCACAATCTGAGCCTGATGAATCCTGGTATTACGCCTGGTATTGTACAAATCACTGTGAGGCTCTGGAGGAGTCAGTTTTTCAAAATTTGAAAGTGTATTGTTTTGGGCTTATAATAAGAAAAAACATTTTAGAGTTTAGGAAAAAGGCATCCAGACCCCCTTGTTTCCCCATAACTTCAGCACATGTTTGGATTGATATAAAGCCTGTTTTTTCCAGATTTTACAGCATGATGTAGACAGCAACGTTTGCCTTCACTTTGCTGTAACTTTATGATATATGACTCACCACAAAATATTTCAAAAACGCAAACTCCATCATAACATTATAAAAAGTAGCATTATTGAAGTTTTTCTTTTCACTTCAGTTTTGCAAATGGCACTGTCCAACTTTTCCAAATTCCAAATCTGCTATCTGGACTTCCAGAGGCTGACTCCAGACTTCTAGAGATAGCAAATGAATAAAACAAGGCTCCACAAAGTTGCATTGGTTTTTAGTAGATCATTGGAGCTCTTTCTTTTGCAACATCAAAGGCAGCCGCAGCTCTTTGATGTGGCAGCATGCTGTTTAAGGTACAGACTGAATGGAGAGATGTCAAGCTGCAAGGTGCCTCTGTAGTTTACGTTGAGTGCTGCAGAGAGCTGCAGATGAAAGGAGCAAACAGAGTTTGATAATGAATGTCCAACAAGTAGGACCCATCTCAGACAGCGCACACTCAGCAGGGTGCTTGCGCTAACCTTGAGCACAGCACCCTAAACCTCAGGCAGATGCTGGAGACCAGACTCCTCCAACTTGGCTGCTCCTGCAAAAGGGAGCTCTCAGATGTGAGCTTTAATCTTCCTGTCAGTTAAATCCTGATTGACACACACACCCATATACACATGGTCACAGACACATGCTTCTCTTAACCTGTCAGCTCTGAAAGAGACCATCCACTTCGTCTGTTGAATACCTCTCTTTCTGGCTTGGAGAGGTGATTCCTAATTATAAATCAATCCTTCCAAGCCACACATTTAAGCCAATCTGTGGCGTAAATCTGTAGATTGCTATAGTAGATGTCCTCCAACTTCATAAGTGAGGTGAAACTCTTTAATTTCTCAGTCTCTAAGATTTGAGGTTTTCAATACACCGTGCTCTCAGCTTTTAAACCTGTAATACTGTAGATAGTTTGGTTTCATTCTTATTTTGTAACCTGTTCAAATAAAACTCTTACTGCCTGAGTAGACAAACACACTGGGCACAGAGATTTTTCTTGTATCAGTGGCTTGGAGACCAGGAATTTTCACTGTTGTTTGCCTTAGTGCTAGCTGTCTGTCAGTTGTTGATTAGTTAAATTATGATAAGTTTGTGCAATTGTGGCTTCCAAATGCAAAATACAGCATGCCATTTTACAGCATCCCATTCTAAATCCATAGGCATTAATATGGAGTTGTTCCCCCCTTTCCAGCTATAACACTCTCATGAGAAGATTGTGTCTGTAGGAATTTTTGTCCATTTACCCAGCAGAACATTTGTGAAGTCATACAATAATGTTGAATGCAAGGACCTCGCTCACAATCTCCATTCTACTTCATCCTAAAGATGTTGGATGGGGTTGAGGTCAGGGCTCTCTGTGGGTCAGTCAAGTTCCCTCACACCAAACTCAAAATGAGTTGGCGAGCTTTTCCTTCACTTGAACCAAGCACCCTAGGGCGACCCCAGAAAACAACCCTATAGTGTTATCCCTCCTCCAGCTTTAAAGTTGCAGTCAGGTAGATAATGTTCTCTAGGTGTTCGTCAAACTCAGACTTGACCACCAGACTGCCAGATAGATAAGTGTGACTGATGCTCTGAACATGTTTCCACTGCTCCGAAGTCTAGTGGTGACACTTGGTAATGTGCTTGGTGATGCAAAGCTTGCATGTAGCTGCTCAGCAGTGGAAACCCATGCCATGAAGCTCCCAGCATTGGATTGACTGTTTGATTATGTAACTTTGTGTACAAAATTGATTATGTTATTGCTCTGTTTGCGGTACAGTACAACCGTTTTTCAAAATTCACAAAATTGAAAAAACAAAAACTTTCTTTGTATCCTTACCTGTAAAATTTGTATACCTGCAAGACTGCACTGAAATGGGACATGCTGGTTTGCTTATGGGAGTTCTGAATTTCTAGCAAACTAATCATTACACACAGAGCCCATCAGTGCACCTGGTCTAACACTAAGCGCACCACATGTGCTTTTGATATCTGCTCAGAAAGAATGCACAACGATAAACTGGCTGCAGCCAAAATTTTCCACCTCTGTTGTGAAAGTGGGAAGGATCTGACACTGAACTCCTCTGTTACTCATAGACATACAGTTTAAAGATGATTTAATGGATGAAGTTATTCAGTGCCGGGTGGATCGAGAATTAATGTTCTTGTCCAGTAAACGCCATGCTGAGTATGAGATCCTCTACTGCAAGTGCAGTTTGAAAAAAAGAACACTATTCAATAATACTGACTTCTCTAAAGTTAGTTTGAAGAACATAACTGGTATTGCCATTTCAAGAATCCAAAAATATAATGAAGAAGTTCATATAGTCCAAATGCATTAAGTCAGAATTACATTTTCTGTGCACTCACACTGTGTAAGAATTTTTTGTAACAGTTGACTGAAGTATATAGACATGTCTTCTGGGAATATGTATGCATTTTATTTTTTTTATTTTATTTTGGTTTTTTTTTTTTACAATTCTTTACCCTTTTTTTTTTTTTTTTAAATTTTTT
>VUQH01028277.1:31312-50720 GCA_015106775.1 Etroplus canarensis | reverse complement strand
TTTTGCTTTTTTTTTTTTTTTTTTTTTTTTTGTTTTTTTTTTTTACAATTCTTTACCCTTTTTCTTATGTGTTCAAACTTCTCGACCCCCTGCTGTGATTTGGATAACAGAACTCCACCTTAAAGCTTCAAGTAGGATGCCTGACAGAGAGCACTCCGCATTACACTCCCCTTGGTGAAGTTGCCTGTTTCTCAGACAAGAAGAACAAGAGAAAGAAGAAGAAAAGAAACTCCCTTTTGAAAGTTTTACTCCGGTTAGTCTTTGATTACTCCTGCCCTTGAGTGTTTGAGGATTTGAGGGCAAGGTGAAGACACACAATAAACTAATCACAGGAGTCAGGAGGGAGCTGTAATAATGAAAATGATAAATATGTGCCTGACTGAAAAGTCGTTCTCGCACTTTATCTCAACATCAAAGAATGGAAGGGGAGTAAGGAGCATCATGAGGTGTTTTAGGCTTGGGTTTCATACGCCCTTTTTTAAAGTTCACATCAGATACACAGCATGCTGCCTAGACTGCAGGTTCTCAGTGGTTTTTACTACTATTCTAACTCTGTAGAACTGATACCAGAGGAAAATGATTTCCTACAGCTCCTCTGTGAATCTGTTCCTGAACCGTTTTTCGAAGTATTTCTTATTAAATCTCTGCACCCTTTGCGCAAAGGCGCAGTTAGAGATGTGAGTGGGTTGAGGGGGACAAAGACAGCTTCCATTATATAAAGAGAAACAAAGAATAGTGACAAAAAGAGAAATGAAGAAATGTTTTTAAAGGTAGATCATGAGGGAACTCTTGCTCAAACCAGGTCGGTTTATTTATGCAATAGTTCCATCAAGTGGTTGCGACACCAAATTGCCATCAGTATGAAACTGCAAACGATTCACTGAACAATTTTTTAGATCAGTTTTTATTTTCTGTCCTTTTATTTAAAGATGTAAATGTACCACTGCTATTCTAACTTCTGCTTTAAAACAAATAAAACAAAACAAAATAAAACAGAAACTACATTTACCCTGTATGTCTCATGCCATATCTGAATTGCAAACCCTTGCAAGAGGAAGTAGAAGTCTGAGTGAACTGTAGACTTTTGCATGTGGCCAACAATGACTACCCAACCTGAAATACCAAACCACCATCTTTTGTTCCGTATGGAAAACACCGGGGAAGTCAGTTGTTGCTATGTTGCAAGTCAATCCGCATTTAGTTTCCAATTTTGGAGGAAGGACTTGGTGGAAAAAAGAAGTTTCACTTTCACTAGCTGTTGAAAGAGGAAGGGCAGTGTCTTTACCTAGGTGACAGAAGCAGGACAGAAAGGCATGCTGCCATTTATTGTAAGTGATCTTTTCTCAGCGACTTTGCTTTTGGGTTGCATACTTTTGTAGATTATGTCTCCTAGTTTGTTCTTCTGCGTTTGTACACATTTTGAAGTGTGATATTATATTTGGTGTGTTTGGTGTGTGTGTAACTCTTATAGCTTACTTTTAAAATTCTGGCTCAACTTTTTTGGCCTAACAACAAGAACGATTACAGATATTGCTGTATTGTATCCAAATTTGAACGGCAAAAGGTGACCAGTAGTAGCATGATGAAATGTGGATGTTTGCTGTTACAGATTTTGACGCTGTAAGAAGCAGAAGTAGCCTCAAACTAGATGCCCCTGAGCATGGGCGCTGACGTGCACCAAGTATGCTTGCACAGGAGCTAGTGCTTAGACAACGGACCAAGATACTGCATGCACTGTGCAGCAGTGGGTCAGCTGAACATCTGGAAGGGGTTCTGGATGTACTTCTTGCCCAGGGGGGGATCATATGGGAGGACTACCAGAATATACAGGTACCGGGAAGGACGCTGTATACCAATGCCAGACAGCTGCTTGACCTGGTTTACACAAAGGGTGTAGACACATGTGGGCTCTTCCTTGCTGCTCTCAAACTGGTCTTGCCTGAAGTGCAGTCGGCGGACCTCTCCTTCTCTGAAACCTGCTCAAACCTAGAAGAAAAAGAAGAATGTCAGAGCACATCTAATCATACTCTACTTACTGAAAGGCCGAGCCTCGTCTACAAGCTTCAGGGCTGCATCGATGGTGCTCTGGGAGCTCTGGTGGATTCAGGTCACTTTTCTTCAGCAGACTGTGATGAAGTGCAGTTACCTATATACACTCCCACTCAACAGGTACTGTAAGCACCTGTATGTTAAGTCTTTAGAATGTGGCTTGACAACTTTATGATATTGATCTTCACATTTTTTTGCTATCTTGGAATGACGCTGAGCCTTGGTTTCTACATTCCTTAGAACAAGGATGTAATACAGACGAACCCAACTGGTTTTATGTTTATACTTTTCAGTCCAAATTGCTAGCTTAAATAGATCTGATATAATTTTCATATTTATGTGCAATATAACAGTATAAAAAAACTTATGCTAGTACTGGTAAACAGTTTTACTTTCTTTGGACAGAGCCAGGCTTAGCCGAGCTTTTCACTCCATGCTGCCATTTTTTGTGCTAAGGCTGAGCTATCTTCCTGCTGCTGCATATTTAGCTTATGGGCACATCAGATATTTTTCATCTAACTGTACAAAAAGACAAATAACTTAAAATATTGTATTACCTTTTTTTTTGTTGTTGTTCTTGTCATTCATTAATCAATTAGGCAAGACGTCTGCTTGATCATGTCAGATCCAAAGGTGAGTCAGCAGCAATGGTTGTCCTGCAGTACATTCAGCAAAAACAAGAACCTGGATCCCCATTAAACCAAGGAAAACCGACTCCTCCAAAAGGTCTGTTATTATGAAAAAACTATGCTTAAAATTGCCGCAATATTGAGAGGGTATGTGATGATGCACTTCCGGTATTCTGCCATTTTGAATAATTTGCTGCGGGTACAACAAACACCTAGCAGCAGCTAGCAACACATGAACAACTCTGACGGGTCCTTCTGGCAGTCGTATAAAAATCACTTTTAAGTCTGCTAACATATTGTATATTTGAATATAGTTTTTCATATAGTTACATTAAGTGATTATCAATAAGTCATCAGTTTAAACGTTGGTCCTGAGTATGTTGCATGCAGCTGTATCTGCATGCATGTTTTGGGATTTGTGCAGAAGTGGAGAGTATATCACACATTTTGTAAGAAGGTGTGACTTGTGGGAGAGAAACAGATGGACCTATTAAAAATGTAGTGTCTAGGCATATTTTTATTGTGTTATCTACAGACATCACTGTAATTTAGTAGACAACCTACAGATGCACAGGAATAACTGTTGAGCAGGACGTAACCTAATCTAATCCGTTAATATATCTTGGCCAAGATTTACACAACTTACTACACAATAACTATTTGAGCTGCCCTTGAGCCTAATTATCTAGTATATGTAAATTTGGTAATTATTACTGCCCAATATAAAAAGTTCATTATACACCAATACCTGTTTCAGCTATAAATAAACTTTACAATTATTACTTTTTCTAACAGTAAACAAGTTACTGGGCTTTAAAAGTATATAGTTTATACTTCAAAAGCCTGTAATTGACAATATTTCATTATGGAAATAGAGGGAAATTCCTTTAACTACAAGTATTGAAATAATATATGGTGCAGCCATACTGAAGAGATGCCACTGACAGTCCAGAAAAGTGAAAAAAATTAATGCATAAGTTGCAAAGTAAATACGATGATGCACAAAATCATATTGTTTTTTGACCTGAGGTAAAGTGGAGCCCGCATAACATGGCACTTTTCACAGGAGTCCAGAAAGATCCGTCTGGGTTCTGATGCTTCACTGCTTGGATTCAGGCAGTCCTCCTCTCCGTTTGAACCGGAAAATGATGGAAGGACATGTTGTGTCTGTAACTGTGGCTGTTGCAGCCAACCGCTGCACAATAGTGCGACATTATTTTTAACTTCAACAGAAAACACCACACTGTGCATTGATGTAGCATTGCTATGCTGTTGTTGTACCCACATTAGCAACAAAGCGTGTTGCATGATAGGACTGCAAGTATGCATTGCACAGGTCACATACCTTCTCTATATTATGTTTTTTCTACAAAGAAAAAAGCTACTCTATATAGTCCTGTGAAGAATTAAGTGCACCTTTATTGCTTCTATAGGAATTAAGAACCTAAGTGGTAGCCAGGTGGGCCTAATCAAATGCATGTGATTAGTGTAACTACCTCTATAAAAGGAGATATTTTGCTGGTCTGGAGCATTCAGGTGCATGTAAACACAATGCCGCAATCTTTCCAGGAATTAATGTCCAAGCAAATTTACCCCAAGGTCAGACTGTGCAATGCAAAAATCATTCTACATGTCCCAGTTAACATTTTTCATATTAATATTCATGACATTACAATTAGAAATTGTTTGAACAAATATGGCTAGTTTGGAGGGGATGCCAGGAAAAAGCCTGTTCTTTCTAAAATGAACATGACAACATGGCTTAGGTTTGAAAAGTTGCATCTGAACAAACTGCAAGACTTAAGGAATAATGTCTTTTGGATAGACAGGACCAAAGTGGAAATATTTGACTATAATGCACAGCACTATGTTTGGTGAAAACCAAACACAGCATATCAGCACAAACACCTTGTACCAACTGTCAAATATGGTGGTGTAAGGATGATGATTTGGACTTATTTTGCAGCCACAGGACCTGCACACCTTGTGGTCACTGAGTTGACCATAAATTCCTCTGTATACCAAAGTGTTGTAGAGTCATTTGTGAGGCCATCTGACTGACAGTTAAAGCATGATTGAAATTAATGAATGTAACAGGACAATAATCCCAAGCACACAAGCAAACCTATAACAGAATGTCTGAAAAAGAAACAAATCAAGCTGTCTGGCAGACAATAAATGATATTCCTGCCAAAATCTACCTACTGATGTCTTCACATCTCACTTAGGAGTAAACAGGAAATTTCATGCTTGACAGAAATTATTTGATTCATATCTAGATTTATATCGATATCGACTGATGTGAAAAATATTATCGTGATATGAATTTTTCCCATTTTGCCCAGCTCTGCGTCAGGTTGTTATTGCTAAAGGGGGTTCTACAAGCTGTTGCATAATGGGGTGTACTTAGTTTTTTGCAGGACTGCATAGACTCCTGTGAAAGAAGTCTTTTTATATGACTGTGGCAGATGCTCTCACTTGGTTAGCCTTGTGGGTACCATGTTTGAAATACTGAGAGTTTCTGCATTTCCTTGAAAATGTGGAAGTCAAATGTCAAAAATAAAACCTGGTTAAAAACAATTAGTCACTGAAAATATGACAAAATCTGTGTTACACATCTTACAGAAAAGATATGGAATTATGAAGTGATCATTTTAAGGACTACTTTACTGATTCTGGTCTATCTTTTATTGACATTTGTTTTCTTTCACAGAGGTCTTAAAATACCAGAAGAAGCTGAGCAGTTCTGTGTCTGCTCAAGCCTGCTTTCTCAGTACTTATGGAGGAACTAGCCACATGCCTTTAGATGACATTTACACTGATGGTCAGCTGGAACTTGCCCAAGACTGGGTTAATGCAAATGAACCTTTGGGCCTGGAGGACATAGTTGGTTTGGCAGGTGTAGTGAATGAGGATGCCGACACTGTGATAGTATCTGGGGAGGCAGGCAGTGGAAAAAGCACCCTTCTCCAGAGGCTCCACTTGCTTTGGGCTCAAAGGGCAGCTTTTCAAGACTTTCTCCTTCTGTTTCCATTCAGCTGTCGCAGGTTGAATTCAGAGCACAATGAACTATCAGTTCAAGAGTTGCTGTTTCAGCACTGCTGCTGGCCAGATAGGGATCAAGGAGAAATTTTCCAGTTCATCTTGGACCACCCACATCTCGTCCTGTTCACTTTTGATGGCCTAGATGAGCTCAAGCAGAGCTTTTCAGATGAACACAGAGTCTGTTGCCCAACCCAGCGTGCACCTGTTCATATACTGTTATTCAACTTAATCCAGGGTTCCCTCATGAAGGGGGTGCTCAAAGTGATCACCAGCCGTTCAGAGGCAGTGGGCCCTTTGTTAAAGAAGCACCTTCGTAAAGAGGTCATCCTGAAAGGCTTTTCCCCAACTGGGATTGACTGTTTTGTGAGGAAGCATCACAGGGACCCCACTGTAGCTGCTAAGGTTTTAGAGTCCCTACAGGCTAACACAGCTTTACTTGGACTATGCCATAGTCCGGTTCTCTGCTGGATTGTCTCACAGTGCCATAAGGAGCTGCTTGGCTGTGGAGAAGGCAGCCCAAAAACAATTACAGATGTTTACTTGATGATCTTACAACACTTTTTCCAGCACCAAAGCCCTCTGAAGAGCACCATGGGGTTAGGCTGGCTACAGGAGCACCTAAAATCAGTCCTCCTCCTTGGGCAGCTAGCTTTTGAAGGGATAACAACCACTTCCTACATCTTTTCAGGCACTGACCTGGAGGCATGCGGTGTAAAAGAAACGGATATCGGCATGGTTTTTTTGATAAAAAGCAAGGATATGTCTTCCGCCCACACAAAACACTATGAATTCCTTCATGTGACAGTGCAATGTTTCTTTGCTGCTTTCTTCATTGTTTTGTCAAGTGACACTAACCGTTCCTTTATCCCTAAGCTCTTTGAGCTAGAGAACACGAGAGAGAGACATCTGAGCAGTGCATGCTTCAGAGCCTGCTTACCTTCCACTGACCAACAACAGCAAGTTTTAGACAAGGAAACTACAGCAGCAGAGATGCCAAATCTGCAAATCACAGCCACCTTTGTGTCTGGACTATTGTCCCAGCGCCATCAAAAACTGTGGCTCCACTGCTGTCCCACTGCTGTGGTAGAGAAAAAGGCCAGACAGGTGGTGAGATGCCTTTCCAAAGGCATGCAGAAACACTTTAGGTCCATTCCACAACCTGTGCAAGGGGAGAAAAAGAGCATGCATGCAATGCCAGACTTTGTCTGGCTTATAAAATGCATCTATGAGATGCAGGAGAGCGAACTAGCTAAAAATGCTGTGAGTAAGTTGGTGGTGGATCATCTGAAATTGACATATTGTAATATTGGGCCTGTAGAGTGCACTGCACTTGCTTATGTACTCCAGCATTTAAGAAACCCTGTAGGCCTCCAGCTGGACAACAACTCTGTGGGCGATGTTGGAGTGGAGCAGCTTCTTCCCTGCATGCACATCTGCAATTCCCTTTAGTGAGTGATAAGGTTTAAATTCTACCATCTTAAATTTTTGTGGTTAATCACTTAGGCATTAATTCATTAAGACAAGAATATCCTTTGACCCAAAGTGTCTATTGTTTTCCCTTCAGCCTCAGAAATAATAACATTACAGATGAGGGCATCCACAAACTGATTGCTAAAGGCATTCAATGCGACAGTTTCCAGAAAATTGCGTATGTATTGTCAAGATGATTGCCATCTCTACTGTTAGTTACAAATGACATTTTATCAGTTCCTTTGCATAATCTTGTTTGTTTCTCTCCAGGCTCTTCAACAACAAATTAACTGATGCTTGCATTCAGGATTTTTCTCACCTACTGAAGACCAAGCAGGATTTCATTTCTTTAAGGTCAGCACATACAGTAATTATCACAGTCGGCAGGTGTGACACTACTGTTTGACTGCACCAATGACCAAAAGAATAGAAACTCAACTTCTTGTCTTTCAGGCTAGGGAACAATAACATAACAGCAAAAGGAGCGATGCAGCTGGCAGAGGCACTGAAAGTCAACTGTTCCTTGAAGTACTTAGGGTAAATTTCCTGCAAAATGTTTTGGATTTCCTTATTGGTGAATTTTCATTTACCAGACTTACTTTGTATTTCCAGGCTTTGGGGCAATAAGATTGGTGATGCAGGAGCCAAGGCCCTTGCCAGCGCTCTTGAGAACAGCAGCTCCCTGGTGTGGCTTAGGTAAGATTTGCTTTAAGTAACATGTTTGGGTAACTTTCACTTTGTGGAAAATGTATTCAGAATATGAAAGTACTGTTTACAGGATGTGTTATCATGCTTTATCAGTTGTTTTTGGAAATGCATCTCAGCACGTTTTGCTTATGGCAGCCTGGTAGGCAATGGTGTAGGGAGTGAAGGAGCGTCTGCCCTTGCCAGCATCATCAGGAACAGCACATCACTGGAGGATCTTTGGTAAGTGTTGGAGACAAGTTATACTGAAATTACCTATGCTGGGCTGGCTTGACTTTTGAACACTCATTGTGCAGTAGTGCTTAAATTGCCCCACCCTTTTATTTTTCCTGCAAAAGGTTGACAGAGAATTGCATAACAAGAACAGGCGTGGAATGTCTGATTCAAGCCCTTGAACACAATACACACGTGAAATCAGTATGGTATGTGATACACACCAAATCTGACACTCATGACCGCAAAGATTTTTATTTTCTTTAGAGCATGGACTTGTGCATTGTTTGCATCCAGAATTTGGGACAGTGTATGGCTGTACTGCTAGTTTCAGTGCAAAGAAAAATGTTATTGTTCACAATGCATCCATTTTGTTTAAGCAATAACATTCATTTTTCTTAGTTTTTATTTTCATATTACCTGTTACACTGAAATAATGACTTTTGTCTCTTATTTTTGCACTGTAGGTTGAAAAACAATGACCTCGGTTTGGAGGAAGTGGAAGAAATGAAACAGCGTGAATCAAGACTGATCTTCTGATTTGATATTAAGTTGGCCAATGATTGTATCTTGCAATACAATGGTTTTATTTATTAAGGGAAATAGTTTTGAAATATATTTTTTCTTTCAGTTTGTTCAGAGTTTATCCAAATACACAAAATAGATCCACTTCTGTATTCAGTTTTTATTGGAGCAAATGGGGCTAGCATTGCATGTCCCAGTATTCCACCACTGCTTCTGTTACGCATAACAATAATATTGGCATTGATATTATTATTTATTTATTTTTTGTACTTTGTAATTAGTGGTGAAGCCAGGTGTACACTTTTCATTTACTTATATTTTTCTCTAGTTTAATTTTATGGGATTGTTACATTGTCATTTGTAAAAGCTGAAAACTGTAAGAATACAACCTGTGGTTAGATTTATGGGAAAGTTGCAACTCCTTGAATTCTTTCCAGAGTGATGAAATTCTCCCTAGATTCATTCTGCACATTCTTCTCTTTTTTGCTTACAAATGTAGAAATGACTGACATGTCAAGCTGCAAGTTTCATTTGTTAAAAATGGTCTATAGAGTTAATATTTTATTGTTTGCTTTTGAGGGAATTTGGGGCTCTATGGTATTTTGGAAATGAATGTATGATGAATGTATGCATTTTTACACTGACTTGTTATCCATTTTTCTCATGTCTATGCTTTTCTTTATGTTTTCTGTCTTTTCATTTAAAGCACATTAAGTTGATATGTAATAAAATGTTCTATACACAGAAAATTTTCATTTCACAGCTAATCCTGAAATGATGCTATTATGAATACAGCACAAGTTCTTCTTTTAGAATATCAAAACTAACAGTAAGGCTAGTTCACATAACGTGAAAAAATGCTGATGATACCGGGGTAGTTGTAATGCCTTGTTACAACCATCCTCGAACCATATAGGCCCCCATATAGGCCCCCTACAGTATATGGACAAAAGTACTGGGCCATCAACACATTATATCTACAGGACCCTTTATGACATCCCATTCTAAATCCATAGGTATAAATATCATATGGATTTGGTCTCCCCTTTGCAGCTATCACAGCTTCAACTCTTGCGGGAGGGCCTTTGACAAGATTTTGGAGTGTATCTGTGGAAATTCTTGCCCATTTATCCAGAAGAGGATTTTAGGTCAAACACTGATGTTGGACGAGAGTGCCTCTGTAGTGTAGTGGTTTACACATTTAGCCTTGGAAGAGAAAAGTCCTTGGTTTGATTTCAGGTGGGGACACAAGCCCATCTGACCATGGATGGTTGTGTCAGGAAGGGCATCTGACATAAAACCTTAAAATTACTGAAGTAAATTAATGTGCTGTGGTGACCACTTGGGGGACTATACAGGGGATTGGCTGAATGTGTACACACACACACACACACACACACACACACACAAAATGCAACTCTCCATGGTGAGAGGGGCTTGTGTAAAGAATACTTTATTCCCTGAAAAAGACACCATCTGGAGGCAAGCATATATTGTTCTAAAACCTGTATGTATCTTTCAGCATTGATGGTGCATTTCCAGATGTGCAAGCTGCCATTTCATGGGCACTAATGCACCCCATGCCATCAGAGATGCAGGCTTTTGAACTGAGCACTGATAACAAGCCAGATGGTCATGGAGATGTCCATGATTTCCAAAAACAATTTCAAATTTTGATTCATCTGACCGCACAACAGTTTCCCACTTTGCCTCTGTCCATTTTAAATTAGCTTTGGCCCAGAGAAGATGGTGCAATTTCTGGGTCATGTTCACATATAGCTTCTTCTTTGCATGATAGAAATTAATTTGCATTTGTGGATGACACTGCAAACTGTGTTCATAGATGATGATCTCAGAAAGTGTTTCTGAGCCGATGCGGTGATTTCCATGACAGAATCATACTTGTTTGCGATGCAGTGCCACCTGAGGGCCGAAGATCACCAGCATCAACAATGGCTTTTGGAGGATGTCTCTTGTGTGCAGTCGTACTCATAGAGCTGTCTCCAAATTCTCTGAATATTTTGGTGATATTACCCAGCAAACATGGTTTAAACCACAGTGTTGCCTACCAGTTCAAAAGTCTGTTGGCAACAGGTTGAGAACCAGAAGGCTGCTGAGCGGTGCTGGTTAAAACTCACCTGTGGCAGTTGGAGGCCTGTGGAGGAGAAAGGTTCATGACCAACCATGAATTCACACATGAGGAGTATTGGAGGCTTGGAGAGGAGTCGACTTACCCCTCCTTAGCACTGCGCCCTTGAGCAAGGCACAGAACCCCCACAGTGCCCCTTGGCGCCTGCAGTGGGCTGCCTTGTATCTCCTCACTCTCTCCTCTTATTAATTGCATGTGTCTAGTTCTGTTTGTGTGTATGTGTGTGTGTGTGTGTGTGTGTGTGTGTGTGTGTGTGTGTGTGTGCATGAAAATATTCCTTTAGAGAACATCATATTCAGAATATGTTTCAATAAGCCATTGTGCAGGCATAAAAATGGGTTTATTTCAAGACCCGATTTCATTTGATGAGGAAATTCTGCAGATATAATCCTTTATAAAACAGTGTCGTTTTTATTGGCTGCATCTGAGTTAATCAAGAGCGTTCCTTACTGTATGTGGGGCAACATCAGCATTTCTTACTCTCGTGTTTGCGTATGTCTTCGCGTTTCCTCCCGAGGATCAGCGTGTTTGATACTAATTTAGCCGAGCCGTGCTGCTTGAACAGCTGCGTCGCTGTTTAGATAACTCGGAAAAGTTCACTTTCAACATCCACTGCTTTCAGGAGCCAGGGAGAAGGAAAAAAAAAAACAAAAAAAACTGCTCTTTTCCTTATCTGCCTCGTCTGAGCCGACACATTAGGAGCAGGTCAGAGGAGCAAATACGCTTACGAGCCTGCCCCCGCAGCATCCAGTTATCCTCTGTTTGACATGCCCACACAGCACATCCTCATAGGCTGTGATGCTCAAAGTGATATTTCACCTTCAACTCTGTTCTACTCTCTAACACACATTCTCCCCCCACGGTGATGTTACTTCTTGAAAACTGCAAAAAAAGAAACAGAATAGCATCATGGTCAGCTGCATTATGCACGTCAGGTGTGTAAATAATCGTAGCTTTACAAAGGCTACGGTTACCTGTGAAGTCACTGCAGAAGAAAGAAATGCTGGGATTTGATCCCATAGCTTTAAATGCTGAGCACTGATGTCTTGCTCACGTGAACCTTGTAATTTCTCTGCTGTCGCTCTTTGTTAGGAAAGATTAGCGCCAACAAATCTGAAAAAAAAAAACCCAACAGAAATTACAATTTATAGAATTGACTGGACCTGAGCAGGCAGCCAAAGGGAAGGAACTAATGATTAAAAATAATAACAGTGGATTTTTTTTCCCCCTGGAGGTCAGGAGAAGCCAGTTTTCTTCTGTCATTTGAATAAAAGCAATTTGTTTAACAGTTTCCGTAATTCTTCTCCGCCATTACTGGGTAATTCTCCAGAATCGGTACCGTTTGTGGTTGGAAAAGGTCAGAAAAAATTCCATTAAACTTTGAAAGTGTTTTTTGATGTGGTGTGATACAGTAGTACTTACACTGTATAGAAACCCTTTTTTGCATCTTAACGTCTAAACGTTTTACTTTGCTGTATTTTCTAAAAAATGCAACACTTTAATTCAGCCGCGTCGGCCTTTTTATAACACAGCTGTGTCTGTTTGCAGTAAGACTCTGATTATATTCTTGCATGACCTCTTAGTTCAGATGTCCTTCGCAAATAATCATGTATTGTAATTTTAAAAATGACAGGATGTTAAGCACTATCCATTGAGGGTTATGGTGAAATACTTTGTATCCAAATCAGTGTTTTTGCTTGAAATATGTCAGAATGTCATATAATTTTGACTGTCCCCCTTATCCCCAGCCAGTAAAGGCAAATGGCTGCCCCTCCCCAAGTCTGGTTCTGCCAGAGGTCTCTTCCTGTTAAAAAGGGAGTTCTTCCTTCCCACAGTCACCAGCTGCTTGCGCATTCTGATTGTTGGGATTTCCTCTCCAATACTGTAGGGTCTTTACCTTGCAGTGTAAAGCACCTTGAGGTGACTTTTGTTGTGAATTGGCACTAAATAAATAAATCTGAATTGAATTGAATTGAATGATGTACATATCAATGAGTTATTTTACTTATTTAAGACAGTGAAAGTTGCATCTAAAAAGATTGAAAAACATACTCTGCTGCTGTTTTCGCCATTACTGAATCTGAACGCATATGCAACTGTATGATCTGTTTACTCTTCAAGGCCTTTACATGTATTATTTTAATACATTACAAGCAATAAACACAATTAATTAACATTCATTTGAGGGTAACACTCTTTAAATATATAAATGCATCTTGTATTCGAGTTATTTATTAATAAAGTCACTGTTTTCTGAGATAATATTGGAAGCCACTGCCAGCAAACATTTGCATTAATAACTAAACACGTATATTTGACAAAATGCATTAAGTATTGTAAAGCTGTAGCAGACATTCAGCCCCACTACCTGACGAAGTGTGATTTTGTGCCATTCTGTTATTAATGCGTTGATGTTAGCAGCTATCAGGACACCACACGGCATCATTCCACTGAGATATTTTTGTACTTCATGACTACAACATTTTTTGTAACTTTTTAACTATAAAATTGCTCCATAAAAGGTTTAAAAAAGCTTTATTTTCTTTGAAAATCCATGTGTGTTTTTCTGAGAAACGTGTACATTGCATGAAAAAGTGGCATCTTACTCCAGTGTAAGCAGAAGGTTGAGCGATATTTCACACTGCATTCAGAATAACGTATTGCTGTGACGGTTGGTGACTTTGTTGTTCAAAGAACAACAATCATAAAAATGTTGAAAGAAATATGTTTTTACTTCTCTTTTCTCTTTTCATTTTATTGAAAGCGTGTACAACTTCAAAGTACTGAAGCTGAGGTGAATTTTGATCAGTAGTCTGTAAAGTTATATCAGAAGTTTGGCTTGAGATGCTAAAAGTACCGAAAGGCCCCGCATATGTAGAATGATGCTGCTGTTAACTCGGGAGTCTCGAACCTGTGGCTCTTTCACCCATTTCCAGTGGCTACCTGTGGCTTTGACAACATTCTGCACGTGTATAAATGCGCAGCTTATTCTCCCAGTTTTAAAAAAAAAAGTTTTAAAATGTGGCCATGTTCATACTCTCCGGTTTATACGCTCTCTTCACATGCATCAGAGTAGCCAGTACTGCTGTTCTGTTCATATCAGAATCCTTTTGCCCATGTTACAGATGCTCCATTAGATATAAATATATAAAAATATACGTAAAGGCTGCAATGTCACATAAACACTTAAAGTTAAAAAGAGCACCATACACCCTATATACAAGATGTGACCATAAGGGAGGAGTTGCAGAGTCTGATGGCCACAGGTACAGTAGGAATGATTTCCTGTGGCGTTCTGTGGAGCATCGCGGTGGGATGAGTCTGCTGCTGAACGAACTCCTGTGTCTGTCCAGCGGGTCATGGAGAGGCTGTGAAGGATTGTCCAGCTCCACACCCACGCCGTCGCCTGTTGGCGTCTGCTCCTCTCAGGTCTGCTGCCCCGGCACGCCACAGCTTAGAGGATGCCACCGGCTTGCTGCAGACTCATAAAGCATCCTGAGCGCCGTCCGGCAGACATCAAAGGACCTCCGCTGCTGCGGATAAATAAAATGAATCGCTGTTTAATGGAGCAGCAGGGGAAAGGGATGAATGATTGAAACTGGCAGCTACTAAGTGATAACGGACAGTAAGAACAGTTAACCAGTCATGAAGGCGCTCTTGATGAAGTTCTCGAATCTTTGGAAAGGTTGGGCACCGCGCACATTTTTACCCGCTCCCCATGTGCGACAGCCGCAGCACTGAGCTGGCCTTTGTGCCGTGTTGGGTTGCGCCTGGGGTCCCGGCCTGCCCTCCTTCCTGCCCGCGCACACGCGTACACAGTGCTGCCATTCAGCTCACCTCTCGATTAACAAGCTCTTATCCTCGCAAGTATGTTCAGCGGCAGGAAAATGTGGTGGGTGGTGGGGTGGGGGAGCAGGATACGGCGTTGCTCCACCTGAGGTTTCTGAGCTGGCACGTTGAAGGAGCGGGGTGCACAGAGTGGTGATGTGAACTCGCTGCTCTCACTTGTTAAATGTCTATCAGTCGGTTTATTGTTAGAAATACTTGGATTTACAGGCTGCTGTAAAGGATGCTGGCTCATCCTGAAAGCCGTGTTTGATAGGCTTAGATTATGGGGCCTGTGAAGCCAACAGACACAATAAAATGTTTAGTAGACATCTGAATGACTAATCAGACGCTGCTCTAAATCCCACTGCTGCTATGTATTACATTTTGAACCATCGCTCATGGTCCACCCATTTAGATTCTCTTCTCCCCGTAAGCCTCCTCTTTGTCACCGCTTTGGGAGGTTTGTGCGCTGCTGGCCTATCTAGACATTTTCCCCATAGATCTGGAGCATATGCCTCAACCTTCACAGCACGTTGGAGGCATTTTTTGCACACTCTCGGGCTGGCTGTCACCTTTTTCAGCGCGTGACTCCGTGGAAAGAAAACGTCTCACAAGGCGGGCAGAGCAAAGCACTCGCAGGCACAGCTGGCCCGTTCGCTCCAGCCTGGGCGTCGAAGAGGGGCTTGGCCGATTTGATCGGCGCGCTTGGCTTACAGCAGAGGTGTGATGGCTTTACTCAGATGGTGGCTGCCTGACACTTTGTCACTGCGAAAGTGAGAAGCAGGCGCCGTGACAAGATGGTTTATAGTGTAAAATCGTCTGCAAACGTTTTTAACGAGAGGGAGTCGGATTCCGAACGTGTGATAAAAATAGCTTCTGCGCTGCTTTGGGTTTAATTGTGGTATCTGGTGCTGGTGCTTGCTATAGTGTTTGCGCGTATGCTTCAGGCAGACTTTAGTTGCTGTTTCATCTAAACCTATATGAGGTGCAGGCTGTTTCTCAAGCGCCGTTTGATCAGGATTAACTGTAGTTGGTTCCCATAACCCCCTCCCTTGAGCTCGTACGTGCTTGTAAGCTAGTTTCGTTTTTTAAAAAAGGCCTCAAACAGCTGGCCACTGCCGTTTTTAGCTGTGACTACTTAAACAGGAAGACGCGAGGAGCATTTACAGTGGCAGTGCGGTGCAGTCGAGTCAAAGTGACTTGCAGTCCGTTGTGCTGAAGGAACTTGTTGAAGACAGTGCGGTTCGTGGGGACGAGAATACACCAATGAGCCACGGCATTAAAACCGCCGACTTAATACAGTGTGGGATCTCCTTGTGCAGCCAGAATAGCTCGAACCATTTGGGGCATGGACTTGGGACCTCCTGTGGTCTCTGGCTTTGTGACTGTTCACAGCAGCAGATCCTTTGGGTCATCTCAGCAGCGGGGTGGGGTTTAAAAAGAAACAGAATCGCTGCTAAATATGATTCTCCTCATTTATACAGCACAATACAATAATAATGGCTTGCACTAATAAGATCCCGTGCATGTTTGATGAGGCTTGGATGGAGGAAGTTTGAAGGTTAGAGGCACTCTTGAGCTCTTTGTTTTCCTTGAGCTGTTCCTGAACAGTTTTTTCTTCTCACTGTAGTGCTGTTCTTTGTATTTTTGAGGGAGGACGCTGCAGTCGGGACGTGTCGGGGAGATGCGATTAATCTGCAACAGTGTTGAAGGTGATTGTACATGTCGAATAAACATCCACAGGAATGCCAGAACCTGAGTTTTCCTTAAGGACATTCCCACATGCCAGTTTTGTTGATTTCCTAGGAAACATTTTGTCACGAGGCTCAAGCTTTTTGTCTATGCAGTTTTTCTTTAGTTCCAAAGACTGCAAAGTTTGCACAGTTTTCTCCTAAATGCTTGCCTTTTACTTTTTTCTTTTTGCTTGTTCCTTCCACTAGTCCATTTTCCAACTCTGCTAGAAAAACTTATGCCCTTAGGGCCTCTGTGTGACAGCCCAAGTCTAGTCCGAGAGCTTCAAACTGAGTCAGCCTTACCTTTATTCTCAGTTATTCATATACTTTGTTACTAATAAATATTTTTAGTCAGGCGCTGGTGCACAGTCTACTGGAAAAGTGTGAAAAAGCACTATATTTTCTTGTGGTAATGGACGTGGATCGTTCCTTTTTTCATGATAGTCAGAATGGCTGAAGTGTTCCAATACAGAGTGTGTATTGTGTCTGCAGCATGACTGTTGTCAGGAGTCTTCAGGGGGTGCACGTCGCGCTCATAAACTAGAGTTTTAAAAATAATGGCATGCATTATATTTTAACCCAGCCCACAATCTTTTTCTGAACTTTTGTGACCTAAACCTTACAGGGTTGGTTTTACTGTCAAAACCAAAAAAAGTAGTTTTTATTATCCAACCCAGATCAAGCAGGTTTTACTGCCTAAACCTTTTAATGTCTAAACCTAACTAAATCATTTTTAATGCCTAACCTAACTGAGTAGTTCTTAACCTCTAAAAGTAACCTTAATATCTAAAACTAACCGAGTAATGGCTAAACCTAATCTTAATACCTAAAGCTAACCAAATAATGCCTAAAAATATCTGAGTAATGCCTAAAACTAACCAAATGATGGCTAAAACTAATCTTAATGCCTTAAACTAACCAAATATTAAAGTATACTGATTCTGATTCTGAAATGATGGCTAAAACTAATCTTGATGCCTTAAACCAATCGAGTAATGCCTAAAATTAATTTTAATGCCTAAAACTAACCAAATGATGGCGAAAACTAACCTTAATACCTTAAACTATCCAAGTAATGCTTAAAACTAACCGAGTAATGCCTAAAACTAATCTTAACACCTTAAACTAACCAAATAATAAAGTATACTGATTCTGATTCTGAAATGGTGGCTAAAGCCTAAAACTAACCTAAAAGTAATTTAACCAAGTAGTTTAGTGCCTAATTGCTAAAAATGCTAAAATTTTTAAGCCCTAAACATGACTGGGTAGTTTTTACTGACTAAACATAACTGAGGAGTTTTGTGCCTAACCCTAACTTATTTTAAAATGTCTTAACCGATCATGTCGTTGTTAAAGCCGAACCTTATTATCCAAACCTAACTGAATAGTGTGTGAGTAGGTTTGAACGTGTAACCCTGATCACGTAGGTTTTGGGGCTTAAACCTGAGTAGGGTTGCATGATAATTAATGAGGAAATGAAAACAAGGCAACTAAAGTGTAAAATTTGGCCCATGAGGGCTTTGAACTTTGACCTCTGGTGTGAGCAGTGAAATGATTCACACCACTTCTAACACGAAGCCTCCTGCCTCCAAATTAAAATGTTTTTCCACTCTTTAAATGTGGAAAACATGTCCCCTGTGTACATGAACACGGAGCGGCACACGTGAGCCGGTGGATTAAATGCCGTGCCTCTGTAATGATCTGCCTTGAGGCCGTGTTGGCGTGTAGTCGCTGTATGTAAATCACTGTGCCCGTCTGATGCCAATCACAGGGCGATCACAGCTGGTGGAAATCGCCCGCTGAAGGTTTCAGGTTTCAAAAAAAAAACAAAAAAAAAACCTCAGTTTGCTCAGAGGGAGTTCCCCTCGCTCTGTTGTCAGAGATGCCCTTTCTGTAAAACACAAAGACGGGCCTTGGTACAGGACACGCCTGCACACATTCATTGTGGGCATTGTGCCTCGACTAAGAGAAACACCATTTAGCTAAACGGCACCTGTTTGCCTCCGCTGACCGGCTGCCACAGTGAGCAGTTGAGGAAACATCGGGAATTCAGTTCCTCGTGTCAAAACACTGTCAGATCTTGAGAGTCTAGACACCTGCGCACCCATGCCTGCTGGCTGGCTTCCCACCAGCGAGCACTGTCAGTTTCATCTTCCAGTCCGGGCAGAAACTTCTGCTCATTACCGAGAGCTCAGCCTGCCGCCGTGTGGTGAGCCGGATTCGCCACCTTTGCTTCCCCAGAGTCCCACTGATGAGTAGTATTGTCTGGTTGATTGTCGCGGCCAGTCGTTTCACAAGGTTGAGGTCTGTGTGAGTCGCTTCTTTTGTCATATCATTCAGCCTCTCATCCCCTTTAATACTTCCACCGGTTTCAAGCTGTTTCCCGCTCCTCTGCTGTGACCTCCCTCATATTGTCAGGGATGTCGCACTTCACCCTCTTCCAAGAACCAAATCCTCCACTCGCGAGCGGAGCAGAATGACCCGCGAGTGGTTGTGAGCGTTGTTTGCACATCACTTCAGAGTCTTCATCCCACTCCCCAGACGGCACTGTTCCTTTGCATTTCCGTCATCAGAGGGCACAAATAAAGAGCGCGGCGAATATTATGATCTCTTATAGCCCCGCCCTCTCTTTTAGCCTATTTTTATTGCTGTTTTTGTCGCCCCTGCTCTTTAACTCTTGATCGCAAATGTGCTGGCAGATGCTTGCCTGGAGGGGTACGGAGGTGGCACGCCACTTGACTAATTTCCGCGTGTAGCGGTTCGTCTGACATGGAGCGAGTTTGCAGGCGGGCTGAGGCCTAATAAGTGGGTTTATCTGCTGACTGCTTAGGTGCTTCAGAGCAAGCCTGCAAGCCGAATTCAACACACACAGACACACACACACACACCCTCCTGATATGTTTTCAAATAAGCAAAACACCAGCGAACCCTTAAAGCATCGGAGAAATCCCAAAGTGAAAAGGGCAATTTTGGGCACTTTAGTGTTGCCATAGAAACTGCTGCCTTCTTGAGCTTACTCAGACTGTTTCATTAAAAAAAAAAAAAAAAGGAAGAAAAGAGGT
>VUQH01028277.1:15770-30431 GCA_015106775.1 Etroplus canarensis | reverse complement strand
TATTTAATATTTTTAAAAAAAAAATTAAAAAAAAAAAAAAAAAAAATTGAAAAAAAAAAAAAAAAAAAAAAAGGTCACCGCAGATAAGCACGCAAGATAAAAAATGTTTAATTATTTACATCTGTTGGGAGGGTTTCTTCAGGAAGGGCATCCGGTGTAAAAAGCCAAATTACCAATGCGGATTGATCCGCTGTGGTGACCCCTTGGGGAGCATACAAGGGAGCAGCTGAAGGCACATTTTAGTAGCGTTTGGGAATTTACTTTTAAAACGAGATTTTTCTCGTATGTTACCTTAATGTCGCCTTCATGAAGGTGACACAGGAGGTTCCTTCCACCCGAAGCTGAGAAATATCTCATGATCTCATTCCTGTTGGTTGGTTAGCAGGTGTAGATTGTTGCAGCAGTCACACAAGAGTTATATTGGCCAGCTCTGAAGCTCTCGGCCAGTCCATGACCCCTGTTATCATCATGCCTCTCTCACATTGGTCGTATTTAATCTGGGACCGTGCATGTTCAGCCTACCTCCTCCGTGCATTATCAGCGTTGCAGAGGGGCTGGAGCCTATGCCAGCTTCTGCAGGGCGAGAGGCAGGGTGCACCGTGTGCACATCATCGCTCGCATTCAATTAAGAGTCACCTTTTTGCTGAAGATGTGTGTTTTTGGACCGTGGAGGGAACCCGTGCAGGCACCGGGACAACACGCACGCTCCACACAGAAAGGCCCCAGTCTGCCGGTGGCTTCCAACCCCAAGACCCTCTTGCTGTGAGGCAACGGTGCTAACCGCAGCGCCACCACCGCGTCGCCCCGTAAAAACCCCCCACATTTTTTTTATGGATTTCAGCTTTCTGTGATTGTGCTCACTGACGTGAAAGAGAACAAAAACTCGGTGGATGGAAGAGACCTTTTCACGCTCATAAATTTTAATTCTCAAATAGTAAAAATCAGTCACGCACACGTCACCCGTTTTTTTTTTTTTATCAAAGACTGCACAACTTTCACTGATATCGCTGCACACGTCAGAAAAGACCCACAGACTGTGGGGCCTTAGGAGAAACACATGGTTAAATATAGCACCGCCGTGCCTCGTTCTAGTGACGTAGGTGGCTTCAAAAGCCAAGCCAGGGCGATGCTGAAGATCGGTCCCAGTGGGCGAATGGCAGCACATCAGGGAGATGCAGCAGAAGGCCACGCCCCTGGCTCTGCGCTTGGCACGAGCCTGGTAATGCTGCATGTGGGTGACAGACCAGAGACCTTCCTGCCTTACCCGGAGGGCCGGCAGTGCAGCTGGGTAGCCAGCCTGTGCCTCATCTGCCCCCACACCCACCGTCACCACCACAGTGTATAAAGGAAAGAGGTGAAAGAGAGGCAGAGGGATGACAGCACAGTGAGTGAAAACACAGAAACAGAGGGAAAAGACATTTTGGCGTGTGTCTTGTGGCGATTTCATTGCTTCCTGTTGCATTGCTGTAATTCTTGTCTAGAAAGCTTTAGTCTTGCAAAATGAATCGTGCCCAGATCTGAGCCTCTACTGCATGACAACAGGATGACTTCTATATGTGCATCGGTTCATTCTTCCACCCTTCCCTAGCTTCCCTGCTGCTGCAGAAAAAAAAAATCCTGCCTCGCTTCTTAACAAATCATCCTAAGAGTTCCGGCTGTGTGGCTGCTGCCTTGTACTCCCCCCAAGTGGTCGCCACACCGGAGTTTTTACGCCAGATGCCCTTCCTGACAGAACCCTCTGTGGTGAGGGGGGCTTGTGTCCCCACCTGGAATCGAACCAGGGACCTTTCACTTCGGGGACACCAGAGTTCCAGCCGTAGGATTTCTTAGAGTGTTTTTTTTTTTCCTCTGCTGTAACCAGTTTCATGAAAGCATTTAAATTTTGGACTGAATGAATTAAAAATGCTTTATCAGTGGCTCGCCATCTTAATAATTTAATACGTACAGCTTTAATGGTTTTCTAACAAGTCTAGCCTCATTAGTACAAATTGTATATGGGTAAAATTCAAACTTACAGCAACATATCAAAACGCTTCGTTCTGTAATTTGTTAGCCATACACTGGTGTCAGATAGCGACATTTTTAATTAAACAGATTCTCCTGCTAGTTTGACTTGGTTATTTTGCTAAGCATATCATACACGCACCCAGTGACACCACAAGAATGCTGTATTCTTCCCGAGTCATCCTGATTATATCATGATGTAGATAGTCTTGCAGGGTATTACTGCTTTTTTTTTTGGACACGTCCTTCAAATTAAATCCGTTGTCAAAAACCGTTTTTCTGTCGTATGGCGATTCTGAAAAGGTCCTTCGTGCCCTTGTGTTTTTCTCTTTTAGATTACGAATAATGCGCTTTACAGTGGTGTAAATCAGACTTCCCTCAGTCGTCTCCAACTGGTCCAGAATGCGGCTGCCGCACTCTGAACAGGGACGAGAACGTTTTCCCATAGGACCCCGATCCTCGCTTCTTTACCCTGGCTTCCTGTCTGGCTGAGGACTGGTTCTAAGATTTTATTACTCCTATAGCCTCACCCTATTTATCAGGCTTTTTATGTCCCTGTATTCCTCAAAGATCACTGAAGTCCTCTGCGCAAACTGCTAGTGGTCCCAAAATTTAGGCTGAAGCTCACAGGTGGTTGTTCTTTTGCTGTTGTTGGGAATCAAACGCTGGAATGACCTTCCATTTTAGGGCTGCTCCTGTGTAAGTGTCTTGTCAAAATGTGTCTTTTTACCTTGGCGTTTTCAGAATACTTCCAGACCGTTTGATGCTGTGGGTCTGTTTGTGTTTTCTTTTATCGTCCCTGTGTTTTATCTATTTAGTCTGCTTTTATTGTTTACATTTTGGTAGGTTGTGATTTTTGCCTCTCAGTGTCAAGGGTCAACATATTTCTGAGCCTTTTTTTTTTTTTCCTGGTTTACCTCAATTTTTCCCCCCCTCCATAATTATGCTCCCCTCACAGGGACTTACTAAACCAGTGAAAGTCCCCAGAACTTGGTCTTAGAAGCCCACACAGCCAGGACCCGTCTGATGTCATGTCATATATGTCCTCACAAAAGTGGATACTGCGCAGCAGGAGAGTCAGCTAGGTTAGAGTGCTGAGGTATGAATGAGCGCTGGGGTGGTTTTAACCATTACATTGCACTGTTAGCACTTTCTTAGAGCTGACTTGTCAGAACACATTAGTGGTAAGTTTTGCTCCCGAGGTCACCTCAGGGGAAGTCCTCAGTCATCTAGATAGAGTGCGCTGTCTGTGTGTGTGTGTGTGTGTGTGTGTGTGTGTGTGTGTGTGTGCGCGCGATGTGGGTTAGAGGCGAAAGGAAAAAGAGATCGCATACATGCTGCCGACAAGAAAAGGTCTTCTTTTTTAATCCTATTTTTTTGTTTTTCTCAAGGCTTCTGGTGGTGTGTTTGCAGTGTTTTTCCTTCAGCAGTCTTAACGTCAGCTCTTACAGCTGCAGAAAAACCAAGCCTTTCATAACGCAGTTGCATGTGCGGTATGTTTAAAAGGTATTGTGCTTCCGTCACAGTAAAGGACAAATAAAGCGCAGAGTGGCTCTATTCGTCAGTGGCCAAATTGCAGGTGCACTAGAAAAAGCAGAGTTACTTAGTATGGCACAGAAAAGATGGCACACAAATATTGATGCTCGGTACGTCAAACACCGAACTACAGCGACATAAAGCAAACACTGATGGAGTGGAGCGATAAAGGATTTCAGCATTGTGTTTTTGAAAGCGCTAGAGGGTACTCAAGTGAATACTCAAAATACTCCTTGTTAGCTGAATGATAGGACACATCAGTGCTGGTGTCAGCAGTGAAAAAACTTGGAATTTCATGGGTTGAAAAGATAAAAGGACTGGTACTTATATAGCGCTTTTCTACTCTAACTCAGCACTCAAAGCGCGTTTTACTACAAGCCTCATTCACCCATTTACACACATTCACACGCCGATGGATGCATTGGGAGCAATTTTTGGGTTCAGTGTCCTGCCCAAGGACACTTCAGCATGTAGGATGGAGAAATCAGGGATCGAACCGCCAACCTTCGTGTGGAAAAACGACCCGCTCTGCCTCCTGTTTTAAATAATCCTGGACTGAGATTGAGAACCTCGTGACGTTATTGACCGTTTGGACCATAGCCTGTATATAAAAAATGGAGTCTAGCCACTGTGATGTCACCCATTTCTTCTGGACTTGCTGTAGACTCATTGTTGTGTTTTGGCTGCTGCTGCTGTGGTGGCTTATTGGAGCCAAAAGTGACCATAGTTGGCAGAGAGGGTGGAGTGTTAAGTTATCAGCTAACCTAACTGTTAGATATATAAATAGGAATGACTGAGTTGTAAAGGTTGTTGGCCACAGGTAGGAATGATTTCCTGCGGATCAGTTTGTCGAGTCTGTTGGTGTCCGCTGCTCTCAGTCTGCTGCCCCAGCACACTATAGCATAAGAGGATGGCGCTGGCTACCGCAGACTCATACATCCTCAGCATTGTCCATCAGATACTGAAGGACCTGAGACGTTTCAGAATAAAGAGACAGCTCTGGCCCTTCCTGGAGATGGCTTCTGTGCGTTTAATGAAGTTTATTGTCAACGTGAACATCGAGGTATTTGTAGTCCTCCACTGTCTCCACACAGACCCCATGGATGGAAACAGGAGTCACCAGTGAGGAGTAAAGTGCTGAGTAAACGACAAATAAAATGCTGGAATCTCAGCAGACAGCAATCCATCTGATTTGTCAGATATTCCCATTAAAAATAGCCCAAAACGCACCAACACCTCAAACGCCATCGAGGGTTCCAGTTCAGTGAGGCCTGAGGCCATGAGATAGCCTGCAGAGTTTGCAGTTCCTCAAATGAAGCACTGGCTTCATTTTTAAAGCCAGGAAATTGCTTCTTGGTTTGGGACCGTTATGTAATAAAATGTATTAAAAAAGAGATTATTACCACTCTCTAATCTGCGGTGAGAGGTGCACCTCCTTGGAGAGAAGCTCCCGACCTGAAGTAGAGGAGTTTAAGTATCTCCGGGTCTCATTCATGAGTGGAGGGAGAGCAGAGTGGGAAACTGGTAAGCTGATCAGATGCTCTACCGGTCTGTCGTGGTCAGGAGAGAGTTGAGCTTTAAAGTGGTCGATCTACGTTCCTGCCCTCGCCTATGGTCATGAGCTCTGGGTAGTGACCACAAGAATGAGACTGTGGATGAAGGGGTAAAAGTGAGCTTCCTCTGAAGAGCTTTTCCTTAGAGATAGTGTCATCAGAGTAGAGCTGCTACTCCTTCACATTGAAAGGAGCCAGCTGAGGCAGTTCGAGCGTACCTCCTGGACGCCTTGTAGGCGTTTCAGGCGTGAAGACCTAGGACACACTGGAGAAATTGGATCTCTCGGCTGGCTTGGGAACGCCTTGATGTTCCCCAGGAGGAGGTTGCCAGGGAGAGGGAGGTCATGGGGATCTCTGCTTACACTACTGCTGGACCCAGGTAAGCGGCAGAAGGAGCATGGATGGATAAAACACGTGAGACAGTCAACTAAAAAGAATAAATAATACAGATCCAACCATTAAAATCAAATTACTGGAACAAATAATACTATATATAAGACACTCAAGCAAAATCTGTAAGGCCACCAACTTATTCAGTTAAACCAGAAAACTGCTTTTTGTTTATAAATGTAATGTTTCGATTCCTGGACTGACCTTATGTAAAAAAAAAAAAAAAACCTTCCAGTGTGAAGATATTTATAATCTCCATTTGCTGTGTTGACATGTAGATGGAGGGGGAAAAAAAACAGAGCTTTGGGCTTGTGATGTCACGGCGGCAGTACTTGCGATTGGCCGACATGTCTTTGGGGTTATGTTGTTGCCTGCTGGTTTGGCACGCTCTTCACGGCGCTTTGTTTTCATTCTGACGAGGAGCCTGTGCGGACGGGACATTTTCTGAGAACCAAGGTGGAAAAATGGCAACGGCTGCCACAAAACACAAAAGCTACTCAAACTGAACCAACCGCCGCGAGCCAGTCATCGCTGGCTGTTGCTTCATATTTATGTGTGGACATTAGTGGCTCAGCATCCGTCTCAACTCTTGGCTGGAAGGTGCATCATCATATTTCCCCCCCAACTATTCTTTCACCTTTTGCCTCATGACTGAGCGCCTTAAAATGCTTCTAATCATTTGCACATTTGTTACGCGCCTCGTGTATCAGCGCCGCAGATTTTTCCATGTTTATTGAGCCGCACGAGTAAAGCGATACTTGCTGTTATTCTCGCCTCTTCATTAAAGCGGAAGGTTGACCTCGCTCTTAAACTGGACTGGACTGCGTTTGCTCTGGCTTGGTTCCTTCTTCTCTTTGCGAGACAAGGAGACGTGTTCGCGCCGGTGGCGAAAACCGGGCCGTGTGTGTGCACTTGTGTGGAGGGATTAGGGCCACTTCAGGAGGTATGAAGTAAATGAGTGAGCGGCGTGAGAGCGGCAGAAATGAGGAGTTTCTGACCAGCTGGTGTGCCGTTTTCAATCAGCGTCTCATACACTGTAAGGGGAGGATGAGGCGACGCGGGTTCGACAGTTTTTACGCGCGGTGCAGTACCCCAGCTGTACTGGGCTCACTGCTCTGAAAAGCAGGGTCAAACGGCTTCCTCTTCAAATCAAGAGAACGTCTGGGTTGGCATGAGAAACCGTGTGCCGAGCCCTTCTATCAATCCCAGACGGCGGAGCAAACGTCCCTTATGAGCCCGACGTGAGTCTGTTAAATTGGCTCTGAGCCGCTGCCCCTCGCTTTGGTTTGCCAAGTCATGTCTGCCTGTCGCTCGACAAATCAACGTGTAAGCGCTCGTCGTTTGCAAAATAAGCTTGACCCCACAGCCTGCCAGCTCACGGGGGAAGAGGGGGTTTGGATTTTGGGAGTCAAGCTGAGGAGGAACACACAACAGCTGCCAGTTGGAATAACAAGAGTGACTGAAATTACTGCTCCACATGGGTCGTGTTACCAAGCCGGGCTTTTAATAGGCCTGCTTGACTGCAGAGAGAAAAGATTAGCGTTGAGAACAGTAGCCTGATCGCATATCACAGATGAAAAGGTGCGTTGACAGAGGAATATATCCCCTTTTTTTCAGTGTGCGGAGCTGAAAGGCTTTCACTGAAGTGTTCACCCCAAAATCTAAGATATTAATAGTTCATCGAAGTCCTGCGGGTCTCAGCTCCCTGTTGGAATCTCCATCAGCGATTAAGTCATGCTCCCAGCCCCACCACCGGAGCTCGATTCTACATATGGCTACTGAGGTTTTTGGAAAAATATTTGTCAAAGTAATTTATATTTTAGCCCGGCTGCGGCCGGGAGGATTGTGAAGTAGAATTATTGCTTTTGGCAGTTTGCAAGGAGACGGAAAACCAAGCGTCGTTATTGGTTTTATAGGAGAATTAAATATATTTTAATGAGAGATTTTATTCATAACTTATATTTAGATCTAGTCCTCAAACTATGAGCTCTGCATATTTCAGCTCCCATGTGCGCTCGGTGGCTTTACTCGCTTTCTCTTTTGCGGGAAATTGAAATTAAAGACGCAGCCGGTCGTTAAACACCCTCTCGGCTCTTACCAATTTCCTGTCGTGATTAAGGAGAAGTGTACTTTGTCAGTGCCTCAAAACCGCCAGTGTGACTATGGTTAAGGAAGGCTTTTAAAAATCTGACTTTAAAGTACTGGTTAAAGTGCAGAAGTTATTGTTAGAATGCTGAATGTCTACAAACAGTATCTCTATGGACTCTCAATCTCATCACGGTGGTGCTGGGTTCTGCGTGTGTGACGAGATAATGCATCCGACAAACTAAAAACAGCACGTCCCTTCCCTTCTTCTTTTACCTGCACATGGAGCTGGTGTTTTCACAAACCTGGAATTTCTAACTTTGATTGGATGCCTTTAAGAATGTGAACGATATTTTTGATGCCAGACATTTTTTTTAGCCATCTGGTTTTGATTAATACCAGACCTCACAAGCAATTAGGGTAGCAACTTGCCAACAACAAGGTAGCCACACCCCAGAGCAACTTCAGCGCCTACGCTGTATGGACAAAAGTCTTTGGTCTTACCTCTTAGTCATTGAATTCAGGTGTTTCATTCAGTCCCATTGCCACAGGTGTATGAAATCAAGCAGCTAGCCTTGCGGGCTGCCTTTACAAACATTTGTGAAAGAACGGGTCGTTCTGAAGAGCTCGCTGAACTCCAGCGCGGTACTGCAGTAAGATGCCACCGTTGCATCAAGCCAGTTCGTTCGTTTCTTCCATCCTTGGTATTCCACAATCAACTCTTAAGTGGTATTATTGCAAAAGTTGTTTTTTTGCCAAGTGCTGAGGCACATGGTGTGTAAAAATGGCCAATGCGCTGCTTGCACAATAACCGCAGAGTTCGAAACCTCCTCGCACTAACATCAGCACAAAAACTGTACGCCAGGAGCTTCATGGCATGTGTTTCTATGGCTGAGCAAGCCTTACATTACTAAGCACGACGCCAAGTGTCTTCTCTATGTGGCGGTCTGATGAATGAGTCTGGGTTTGTTGAATACCAGGAGGCCATTAGCTGCCTGACTGCACTGTGCCAACTGTAAAGTTTGGTGGAAGAGGGATAATGGTATGGGATTGTTTTTCTGGTCTTGGCCTGGGTCCCTTAGTTCCACTGAAGGGAAAACTTAATGCTTCAGCTTGCCAAGACATTTTGGACAATTCTATGCTTCCAACTTTGTGGGAACACTGTGGGGAAGGCCTTTTCCTTTTTCCAGCATGACTGTCAAACACAAACTTACTTACTTATCATCTTCATCCTGAAAGGGACATAAGGTCACATTCACACTGGGCCACTGGACTCTGTCTCTCTCTTTGACCTGAGCTTTGCCCCACGAGAGACCCAACTCATTCAGCTCATTTAATACTGCTCTGCGCCAAGTTGTTTTTGGCCTTCCTTTTGTCCTATTTGCCTGGTTGTGTCCATTTAGGAATTCTCGCTTTTGGCATCCTTGGTACGTCCCAGCCATCTTAGTCTCCTCGTCTTTATTTCAGTGGACAGATTCCTGCTGTTTGTCTTGATGTAGAGCTCCTCAGTGCACAAAGCAAGGCCCATAAAGGCATTTGGTGTGGAAGAACTTGAATGGGCCACACAGAGCCCTGACCTCAACCCCATGACACACCTTTTGGGATGAACTAGAACAGAGGTTGAAAGCCCAGCCTTGGTGTCCAACATCAGTGTCTGACTTCACAAGTGCTCTTCTGGATGAATGGGCAAAAATTCCCACAGACACACTCCAAGAACTTGTAGAAAGCCTTCTGAGAAGAGTGAGAGCTCTTATAGCTGCAAAGCGGGGACCAACTCCGTATTAATTAATACCTATGGGTTTAGAATGGGATGTTATTTAAGCTCCTGTTGACATAATTTTTAGGTGGAAACAAACTTTGTCCATATTGTGTTCTACTCTAAATGCAGCCAAAATAATCATCACATTGTAGTCAGTCAGCCTGTAAACAAGGGATTTTAAACCATAAACTAATCAGGAGAGTGTTTACTGAGGTCATAAATTAAGTGGGAATAAGGGTTGTTTTCTCATAGACTTCTGTACGACTGGACCCCTTTTTGACAACAATTCCATGTGTTTAGGAGTTTAAAAATCTCCTTTTATTTGCTGATGCTGTAAATTTCCCTCTTGAATACCACTTGTGCTAAACTATATTTTCCTTTAAACATTAACCCCTTAAGTCTGAGGCCAATTTTGGAAAAAATTCCCAAAGTAACAGCTCCACTTTCTTAAAATCAATATGAACATTCCTTCTTTTACCCCCTGTATCATCCAAATTGTGTGTTAACAGCTGAATATCAGCCTTTGACCTTCAAGCCAGTGGCACTGGTGTTTCTGAACCTTGTCTAAACAATCTCAGTTCGCAATCCCCTGATGTTTGATGCAACAAAAATGAGGATCTTTAGTCTGGGTATGGGTATATGTGTTGGTCAGGAGGTGGGACCTTGATAAACTAATCTTTTCGGCCATTTCTTGGCACTTTTGTGCCGTAGGAACTTGTGGTGATGCACCGTCATTGTCTGTGGTCCCAGTCTGTGATTACAACCAACAGAACACGGATTTAAATATTTGTAGAGATGCGCAGATTTTAATTGAGGTGAAACTACAGAGCAAACGGTGAGTTCATTAATAGAGTGCAGATTTTACATATCTGACGGCGGTGCACTAAAACGCTTGACCTTGAACCTTACGCTCTTAAATCTGAGCTGTGCTGCTGTTGTAGCCTCTCAGCACTGCAAGCGTCAGTCTGCCCACATCGGATGAGAAAGAGGCAGAAGCTCCAGGTTGCCTGGAGGTGTGTTTTCTACTTATTGTTCTCACTTTTCTGCCATTTAAAGGGAATCCGATAACTGCAGTCATGACAGTGGAGGTTCCCTGTGAACTGCCATAAAATAGTTATTTAAGTCAGATTTTAAGCAAAGAAGGCTGTTCATTTTTGGTCACCCCAACTTCAGGAGTCAGCTCATGAAGCACAAAATAAGGTCGGCGTGTCCTTCATGTGACCCTCGAGGATGGTGACCGGTACGATGTCGGATGTGACGCGTCGCGGTCTTTGCTGAACCGAAACGTCGCATCTTCACCCATCCGTTCTGGTTTCACAACGGCCGTTTGCCCTTTGAGCCAGATGAGGCCTTCACGTGGTGAAAAATAGAAAAAGCTTCCTCCCAGCTGGCATGAGTTAAAAACCCACATTTTCCCAGTGTTCTTGGTCTTAAAACCTGTTTTGTTTTGGTTTTTTTGTTGCTTTTGTTAATAATTGAGTTAAATTTTTCCTCCAGCCTTGTTTTGACGTGGGATTACAGAGAACTTCTTAGGATGTTTTGACCAACTTCGTTCCTTTGTGAATTTGGCGAGTTTGTTTGCCAGAGTCTGGCTGAACTTGTTTTTATGCCCCTGTCCTTGAGAACATTTACAAAAATCTTCCACTCATGAACGAGCCAGCAGCTTGTTCTAGTGAGAATTTGATGTTTTCTGCTCAGTGTGGAAAAGCTGTTTAGTTTGTTCTCAATTCATGGTCTTATTAGTATTTTGAAAAATGTCATGAATTAAGATCACAGCCTACCACTGAGTCCTTTTAATCCTTTAATGAACTGCAGGGACATAATAATATGAATGAATCCAGTACTGCTTGCTTTACTGGATTTGAAGCCAATCAGATATTGGAAAAATTAGATTGAAGCAATTGAAGAACTTGAATGTTATTCAAAACCATCCACTGGCCCACTTCATTGATACACATTTCCAGTACTGGGTTGGACCATGTTTTTCCTTCAGAACTGCCTGAATTCTTTATAGCGCAGCGTAAACAAGGTGCTAGAAACATTCCTCAGAGATTTTCCTCCATATTGACATGATAGCATCGCACTGTTGCTGCAGATTTGGCTGCACATCCATGATGTGAATCTCGTGTTCCACCGCATCCCAAAGATGCTCTGTTGGATTGAAATCTGATGGCAGTGGAAGTCATTTGAGTGTACACCGTCACACCACCACTGAACCCTTGGTACAAGACAGGATGAATCGATGCTTTCATGTTGTTTTACGCCAAGTTCTGATCCCACCACCTGAATGTCTCAGCAAGCGCTCAAGACTCCTTAGACTAAGCGGTGTTTTTCCAATCTTTTGTTAAGCAATTTTGGTGAATCCGTGCAAATTGCAGCTTCAGTTGTCTGTTCTTAGCCGCCAAGAGTGGCACCTGGTGTGGCCTCCTGCCGCTGTAGCCCATCCGCTTCTAGGTTTGAGGTGTTGTGTATTCAGAGATGCGCTTCTTTGTATCTTTGTTGTGTTAAATAGTTAATTGCGTCACTGTTGCCTTCTTATTAGCTGGAAGCAGTCTGGCCATTCTCTTCTGACTTCTGGCAGCAACAGGACATTTTCCCCTACTGGATATTTTCTCTTTTTCTGACCATTCTCTGTAAACCCGAGAGATGGTTGTTTGGGAAATTCCCACTAGATCAGCAGTTTCTGAAATACTCAGACTAGCCTGTCTGGCACCAACAAACGTGTCACATTCAAAGTCACTTAAATCACCTTTCTTCCCCATTCTGATGCTCGCTTTGAAGCTCAGCAGGTTGTGTTGGCCATGCCTACGTGCCTGAATAGAATAGAATAGAATAGAATAAAATAGAACTTTATTGATCTCACAGTGGAGAAATTCACTAGTTACAACCGCCTAAAGTAACACACAGTGAGGTGCAAGAAGTTCACACTTTAGTATAAATAAAAGTAAAAAATAAGGGCAAAATATAAGCATCTTATGTACAGGGAATAAGCATCTTATATACAGGGATAAGCCTCTTATATACAGATGACTTCAGTTACTTTTAAAATGAATATTTTGACATAAAAAATGTATTAATAGCTTCCGAGACATGAATAGATGTGTTGTCAGAAGTAAAATGAACTATATAAATTTCAGATTCTTATTTGTGTTAATTTGCTGCTTTTTAAATCAGTCATTTTGATCATTTAGAGGTTTGGACTGTTGGTGAGACAAAGCATTACTGTGAACAGTCACTTTGAGCTCTGTGAGGAAGTGAATGTGAGTGATTTGTGTCTCGTGATCAAATTCTGTACAAGAAAATAGAGATTTATACCAAATAAGCCAAAACAAAAAGGATGCTGGATATCCAGTTCAGTCAAGCCAGAAGATAAGCTCCTGTTTGTTTGTTGTTGTTTTTTTGGATAATAAAAATACTCATTCTGCTGTGGTAATGTAATGGGGTTGGTAACCTCACCCAGACCATACCGTCTCCGTATCGATGAATTTATTCTTATAACCGAAGCGTCTGTAATCCTGTATCTCAGCTCCTGCCTGCCTACTGATGAATAGAAGAATATAATGACTTCAGAACAGACTTATGCATACACTGAGTGTCTCGGCAGAAGAAATGAAAGACATCGGTCTTGTCTCTTGTCCCTTTTCTCTCTCTGTGCACCTGGATGACTGCTAATGCATGCCAAGCAGCTCCCTCGTCAACCATCTGCTGCTTCATCCCGAGAGGCATCTGATCCTCGGCCTCGCGCTCAGTCTGCTTGAACCACCAGCCCGTCTGACCGCCCTCAGGGGCTTCCGTCGACGACCTTTTCTTTGTGCAGCAACATGAGCATGCTTGGGAACCTCGGTGCGCAGTTTAGCCTTTCTGTCATCAGATGAAGCTCAAAATCCCCACAGAGCTGTGGAGAAAGCTATCTGAGACCTTTGCTCAATGCATGTTCAGACCAGCGGTCCCACGGCCCTGTCGGACGAACTTAAGTACCTCTTCATCAACGCCATCCTTTCATGTTGAATTGAATCGAAACTGTTTTTATAGCACTTTTAGGAAATCGTTGGTTATCTAAAAGCGGATGTTGTCACAGAGCTGAACTGTCCACTTTTAGGTTCACTTAACCTCACAGACGCCCAGATTTCTCTCTCCCCGGCCACCTCCTCTCTATCCAGCATGTCGTTGGCCTGCTCCAGGGTCTCCTCCCAGCTGGCAGCGGCCTAAAACACCTCACCTCAAGGTCAGATTCCCAAACCACCTAAACTGACTCTTTTCTACACGGTGGGTGTTGGACGCTGCCGGGGTTGACTTTAGTCACCAATTCTGTTCATAATTTTCATGGGCGGAATTTCTAGGGGCTGCCGAGGGGCAGAGAGTGTCAGATTTGGCGGTCTCAGTATCTCATTACTGACGAATTAAGCTGTTTGTCATAGAAAACATGTAGATGCCACAAAAGAAATGTCAAAACTAAGCCACAAAAAAAGATATTCCAAAAATGAGACATTCGTCAGTTGACTATTAATCTTAATTCTTTCGGCTGCTCCCGTTAGGGGTGTGCCCCCAGCGGATCATCTGCCTCCATCTCACCCTATCCCTTGCATCCTCTTCCCTCACACCAACTCCCTGCATGTCCTCCTTCACTGCTGGCGTGTTTAAATTGATGTATTACAGTTGGCTATATAATGCCTTCTTGTGATTTGACATTTAAGGATTGTCTTGAGCTAAAAAGCGCCTAACGCTGACTTATATCAGGGAAAGAAAACTGATTGAACCTTTAATTCAAGGGCAAGATATGATAGCACACATCCCAGCCAGAGATGTGTGCTTTGCATGACCATATAGAGGGTATCCTCTCTTAGTGACATCATACAGAGCCTAGAGTAGAAAAAAACTGTGTGACACAGAGCCTTTGAAAGCAGTCTGAAGCATTCTGGGTGTGATACCTGTGGTTGCCAAAAGGCTTCCGATCATATAGAAGTCTATGGGAATGCAACGCTCTGTCATGACCTCTGTAAAGACTATATAGGCTCAGTTACTTATTTCAGGTCTTTTTTGTAAATTTTGGTCATTCTGAGAGTCAGAAAGGAGGCTTATCCAGGGTATGCCGACTGGCTAGTGACATGTGATTGAAGACAACCATGCGTTTTCACGGCCCACCCCTCGCTCCACACATCGGTTGCAGAACATCTCTTGGCTTCTTAACAGGACTTCGCCAACCGCTGGGTGACGTCATGGTGGCTAAGTCCATCTTTTATACACTCTATGACTTAGAAACCTCCAGTAATCATGCCTGCAATAAATAGAGCCAGATTTGAAGGTGCTATGTAATACTACGTGTCCTCTGGTTGG